>JANAVB010025794.1:7967744-8035244 GCA_029216955.1 Iris pallida | reverse complement strand
ATTTCTAAAACTTTAAGATTTTTCAAATGGATGTGAAAATGCTTTTCTAAATGGCTTTATTAAAGAAAAGATTTTTGTAAAACAACCGCCTGGTTTTGAAAATCAAAAATTTTTCGACCACGTTTTTAAACTTAAGAAAATACTCTATAGCCTCAAACAAGCTCCTAGAGCCTGGTATGAATGCCTTAGCATCTTATTACTAGATAAAGGTTTTTCAAAAGAGAAAATTAACACGACACTTTTCATAAAATCTCTTGATGACACTTTTCATAAAATCTCTTGATGACACCATTCTGTTAGTTCAAATTTATGTAGGTGATATCATATTTGGGTCTGTTAATGAGGGTCTATGCAAAGAATTTGCCAAGTATATGTAGAACGAGTTTGAGATGAGCATGATGGGGGAGCTCAACTACTTTCTTGGACTGTAAGTCAAACAATACTCGCAAGGCATCTTCATCAGTCAATCGAAGTATACAAAGGACAAGCTGAAAAAGTTTGAGCTTGACAACATTAAACCTATCAGTACTCCTATGGCTACTACAACAATATTGGAATCTGATGAAAGCGGCAAACCTGTTGATCAACGTAAGTATCGAGGTATGATTGGCAGTCTATTGTATTTAACTGCTAGTCATCTTGATATCATGTTTAGTGTTTGCCTATGTACTAGATATCAAGCTAACCCTAAGGAATCATATATGACTGCGGTTAAGCGTATCTTTAGATATCTTAAAGGAACTTTTACTGTGGGCTTGTGGTATCCCAAAACCACGACCTTTGACTTAATTGGATATTCTGATACAAATTTTGCGGGATGCAAAGTCGACCATAAGATTACCAGCGACACGTGTCATTTGTTAAGAAAGATTTTAGTTTCATGGTTTAGCAAGAAACGAAATTCACTAGCACTATCCATAACAGAAGCTGAATATATCGTAGCTGGTCGTTGTTGTGTTCAGATTCTATAGATGAAGCAAACTCTTGAAGACTATAACTTACTATTCAAGCACATACCTATTTTCTGTGATAATACTAGTATAATTAATTTGACAAAAAAAATCTAGTATGTCACTCACGCACAAAGCATATAGAGATTAGACATTATTTTTGCATGATCATCAACTGTATGGCACCATCAACTTCGACTTCATTGACACTGAACATCAGCTAGCAGATTTTTTTTTTACAAAACCACTAGCCGAAGATCGCTTCAATTTTCTTCGTCGGGAGTTAGAAATTTTGGATGAAACTATCGTACAATAAGTTGTACCTACGTAAATAACGGTTATAACATATATCATTCATAGTGACATTATTTTGGGTACAAGCCGAAATGGCCCTTCTGACAACAAGGCGTAAAAGCCTAAGCGACATAGTACACTTGTCTTCAGACTACCGCTAGCTGGGATCCGGCCCCTACAGCTAACCTAAGGCAATTCAACTATGCTGATAAGTGTTTTAACAATAATTTACTGCCTTGTTTAAATTACTGTATGCCTAATATCTTTCAAGATTACTAAGTCAAGACAAATCCTATTAAATCTTTCTTCAACAACTATCATTTTGAACTTCTTGAGTTCTTGCACCATGCTCATAGAGTTTGGGCCGAACTTTGTCTGCTGGGTTCCAGAACCTCCAGCAGCTCTCAGCCATCCGTTCTTTTAATCCAAGGGTCACGATTTAATGCGATCAGCCGGCCCTACCCTTCTAATACATGAATTTCCTCTTTCGCTCTCTCTTCATTCCCACCTTCTCCAACCTCTCTCAAAATCCTTCCTCTCCCAACCCTAACCCTAGAATCAAGGATTTCTATTCCCAAACTCAAGAATCAAGGGTTTGTGGTGATTCTCTTCCATCTCCAATAATTTGTTTGAGGTAAAAATCACTTTTTACCATCTACTTTTCATTATTTCTTTGTTTTTGCTTGTCAATGGATCCTAGATTGCTTAATCAGGGGAAGAGGCCTAGAACTGAAGGTGCTTCTTCATCTAATTCTCCTCCTCCACCACAAAATGATCAACCCAACCATCCTTTATTAAATACTCTACCTCCACCCAATGCCAATACCTTTTATGAACAAATATTTGTCTCATTAGATGCTTCTAATGAATGGTTTTCGGATTTTAAACCAAGGAGTGTTAAGTCGGGGCATCCGATCAACTTCACCATTTTCTCCGACTTTGATCCTAACTTTAAGGATCTTTGTTTAGATGAACTTGTGTCCACCCAATCCGTCATCTATCTAAATGCCATCTAAATGTTTTACTCTAATATGACACATGACGATAATAGAATTTATTTTCGTTTCGCCGACATTGACATCTCTTTCGACGACTTTGATCTTGTAGAGTATCTCGAACTTCCCGATCCCAACTCATAGAGAAAATCATTGATGCTCGTGAGTTCTAATTCGTTGGAGACAATCACTCTTGAGGGTTTCAAGGATATGATGTGTGAACCTAACACACGCCCTCGCAAACTTAAGGTGAAGTATCTCAATAATAACTTGTATGAACTTCATCGTATAATCTTTTCATCTATCTTGGCCAAAATAGGATCCACCGATGAAGTTACTTATCATGAGATCACAGCCCTTTACTACCTTTACTTCACTATCCCCTTCAGCTTTCCTTACACGATGATGGCCTGGATGATTCTTGCAAGGAAGAAACCTAAATCGCTTGTCTACACGATGTATCTACCCTTGATCTTTTGTGCTTTTCACGTCCCTTTGGAAGAATGTCAGATCTTACCTGCTCCTGCCTTTCTATCCAAGGCCCGCAGGACTACTGCTGTCGTTGCTTCTCCTAAGCCAGTTGAGAAGGTACCATATGATCCTGATGCACACAAGCCTGAGCCTCCAGCCACCCTTGACTCTATCCGTGACATGCTGTGTGATCGCTTCCATTTGAAAGATGATTGTTACACTGAGTTGGATTATCACACTACTCTTCAGATGAGTGCCATCAGCTATATACTGCACGACATCAGGTATAACATGGTTCGTCATCCCACCATGCCATTTCCTAAGGGGCGGGACCCTTCTCGCGAAGGTTACTGGATCGACGACCCATGGTCCATGCAGTATCTGGATCCGGACGCATCATTTGTTGATCCTCATCGCTCTACCAGCGACCCCTTAGACACTGCTGGATCATCCCGCGCTCCATGATGGTTGTGGTTCTGTTCCTGCTGCCACTGCACCAAAATAGCTAATTAGGAACACTAGACATATTTTAATCTGGAACGCCTATTTAGTGTACCTAGATTTTGGAATGGAATAAAACTGTGCCAAAACAAAAAAGTGTTCCAAATATTATATTTTTATTTTTAATAAAAAATATTTATTTTTGGAACACACATAAACTGTGCCAAAATCGTTCCAAACAATAAAATTTAATTCACATGACCTTAACAAAGCATCAAACCCTTTTTCTCCAATCTGACACATTAAAACACTCCTCTCTTATTTGCAAGAAATTTCCTCTCCCTACTTCTCTGGCGGGAAATGAAAACTACGCGAAAAAAATATTTCTGTGCTGGCGGCCGTCCTCTTCTCTCCATCTTCAGTCATGGGTCGTCCTCTTCTTTCCATCCTCGGCCGTCGGGTCTTGCCATCCTCTTCTCTTCATCCTCGATCGTCTGGTCAGCGGGACTGAATCATCGTCATCCGAATCATCGGGGGGTCACGGCTATTCGGTAATCTCTTTATCCTCTTTGTATGCTCTTATTAGTTTGAAGCCCTAAAAAAACTGAAGGGTTTATTTTATTTATTTTCTTGGTTACTCTAGCCTTCTCAAGAAATTTGATTAGTTTGTTTTGGGTTAATGAGTAAGCTACATATTGGGTATCATCGAGTATAATATATATCTATTTATAGCATGTATTTGACAACTTGCTCTGTATAATTTAATTAGTAGTTTGGTTTCTACAATCGTGTACCTAATATTTCCAGGGAACTTTGAAGGTTTATGGATCCGTTATTCTTCGAGCACTACCCAAGTTCAATGAGGAAAAGGGTTGGTGACAGATTGTCAAAGTTTTCAGCAGATGAGTCTGCTTTAGTTAAGGGTTCCTTGGATTTTGAAAGAGAGTGAATTTTTGGCGTGGGTGGGTGGGGTGAACAATGCTTCCTTATTTTACAAATTTTTTCAGATTTTTTGGAAAGATCATAAACATAAGTCATAATAAATGCAAGAAACTGGAAGAGAGTGAATCATTCAGTGGGTGGAGGAACCATTTCTTCCTAGGCATAAAAATGTCATTCTCATCAAATTTTTCTTTCGAGTTTTTTAGTCATAATAAATACGAAAAATTGAAAGGAAAAGTGCATGGAGGGGCAATCACTTTTCTTCTATATATATTTTTTCTTTGGGAACTATATTTTTTCTTGCTCCTTTTTTTTAATGTATACAAACAAAAAAAATTAATGACTCTCATTTCCCAAGCTAATGATTTTGCAGACCAAACATGGCCTTAGTTTGACTTTGCTTGCAGCTAGAATTAATTTAGGGTAAGTACAAGAGGGAAAAAATGAAAACCATAAAAAACCTTTTGTTTGCTTGCTTGAGGAAGAAGGAAAATGGCCAATGGGTGGGATGTTGCTATCATCCTCTTTTAGTGTTGAGGTTTTGGTAAGAAAATGATCTATTTTAGCTCAAATGGGGACAAGATTGAGTCCAATTTTTTTTTCTTTTCTTTAGACACCATCTCCTCGTCTCATTTTAGAATTTCTTCCCCTTCTTCCACTCTGCCTGGAGAGTAAGCAAGACCAATTCATTCACGTTTACCAAACATATATATGGAGCAAATTACGAAATAAAAAAAAGTCATTCATTTCCTTTGTGTTTGGATGTTTGTATGCCAAAGGAAAAAAATCTTGAAAAAGGAAAAGTCATTCATTTTCTGTACTTGAATGCCGTATGCCAAAAGAAAAGTGCATGAAAGAGAAATAGTTCCTGAAGGATGGAAAGGGGAAATGATACCTCCACCCACTCCAAGGATTCATATTCTCTCCCAATTTTTTGTATTTATTACAAAAATTTAGGACTAAACTATTCATACTCAAAGATATATTTTTACTTTATTCCTGGCATTTTCAAACACCAATTTTTTTTAATGGAAATTGCAATTTCCTTTCCTTTCTTTTCCGCAAACCAAACGAGGCCTTAATGCATAACAATAGTAACAGGATCCACTACCAAAATACACCCATTTAGCGACGGCTGTTTAGCGACGGAACTTTTTCGTCGGTACTAGCGACGGTTTAGTGGCCGTTCAGCGACTGAATTTCGACTACAAGCCTTTTGCCATTTTTATTTTAATTTTAGGAGGAGGAAAAGTCGCTCAGCCGTCGCTAGACTGACGGTAACATAGCGACGGATCTTCCGTAGTCGCAACACAGTCGTATATTTGGCGGGAATAGTGTAGGAAATTGGCGGGACATATTTTCGACGACGTAGCGACGGATAGTCAGTCGACACTTATCCAAAAGGGCGACAACCGGGCGACGGATATATACCAGTCGCTAGTCCGTCGCTATATTTACGTTCCAGACTTTAAATGAAACGGCGGAGGGAACTTTTCGCATTCCCCCCAAATTCACTCTCTCTCCTCCCCCCCTCTTTCTCTCTCTCTCTCTCTCTCTCTCGCAGGTGTCGGCTTCGGTGATCGGCGTCGGTGTCGTCGTCGTCGTCCTCTCCTCTCTCTCAACTGAAGGTAACCCCCTCTCTCTATCTCTCTCTCTCTCTCCTCTCTCTCTCTCTCTCTCTCTTTCGCGGTGTCGTGGGCTGGGCGGCGCGCTTGGGGCTGGGCCGTCCGGGGCTTGGCGGCTGGCTTGGGTCGGGGGCTGGGCGGCGGGCTTGGGGCTGGGGCGTCGGGTCTGGGCGGTGGGCTTGGGGCGGGGGCGGGGGCATCTGGGTCTGGGAGGCGGGCTTGGGGTTTTGGGGCGTCGGGGGCTGGGCGGCTTGCTTGGGTCGGGGTCTGGGCGGTGGGCTTGGGACGGCGGCGTCGGGGGCTGGGCGGCTGGCTTGGGGCGGGGGCGTGGGGGCTGGACGGCTGGCTTGGGTCGGGGGCTGGGCGGTGGGCTTGGGGCGGCGGCGTCGGGGGCTCGACGGCTGGCTTGGGTCGGGGGCTGGACGGTGGGCTTGGGGTGGCGGCGTCGGGGACTGGGCGGCTGGCTTGGGGCGGGGGCGTCGGGGGCTGGGCGGCTGGTTTGGGTCGGGGACTGGGCGGTGGGCTTGGGGCGGCGACGTCGGGGGCTGGGCGGCTGGCTTGGGTCGGGGGCTGGGCGGCGGGCTTGGGGCGGCGGCGTTGGGGGCTGGGCGGCTGACTTGGGTCGGGGGCTGGGCGGTGGGCTTGGGGTGGCGGCGTCGAGGGCTGGGCGGCTGGCTTGGGGCGGGGGCGTCGGGGGCTGGGCGGCTGGCTTGGATCGGGGGCTGGGCGGTAGGCTTGGGGCGGCGACGTCGGGGGCTGGGCGGCTGGCTTGGGGCAGCGGGCTTTGGTCGGGGGCGGCGGGTGGCTTTGCTTCTCAAATTCATCTGAGTTTATATATTGGCTAAATAATGTGTTTCTATATTGGGTGTTTCATTAGTTTGGTGGTGTTTGGATTAGTAAATGTGAATATATATGGGGTTTGGATTCATGGTGTATATGTTCACTGTCTCAAGGACAGTGCGAGTTCTATCAGTTGTGTGCTTCTGTATAGATGTATATATCTATACATCTAGCTGTGATATACATATGTGTATGTGACAATCTCAGTTAGCGACGGACTAGTTACCAGTTAGCGACGGATATTTCCAGCTCCATTAATTGCATTAATCTACGGTACGACATGGTGACGGATATTCCCTGCAGCCATTCGACTGGCGAGGCAGAAACTATGTTGCCGTAGATAAAGTTGCCTGTCCTACGACCCTCATCCCTCGGCAATGATGATACGACAACCCATCACTATATCTTATATAGTAGTAGATGATGTCTTAGTATTACATTAGTGAGTTCATCTTGATTCTGTTACGTACGTCCTTCAGATACTAGATACGATAAGGTTAACATATACTACACGATATGTATACAGAATATAGATGATTCACACTAATGTATGCTAGAATGAATCTTGGGTTGTATTCTGAGCCATCCGTTCTCACACTTAAAACACATAGGAATTAGTAGTGTGAGAGCGCCGGAGAGAGTGAGAGCGCCAGAGGGGGGAGGAGAGAGAGAGAGTAAAATGGTACGACATGGTGAAGTAGTACTGTATTTTGGCTCCAGTTCCAGCTCCACTTGATCTACGGTACGACATGGTGACCAGGACATAGTCTCTGCAGCCATTCGACTGGCGAGGCAGAAACTATGTAGCCGTAGATAAAGTTGACTGTCTTCCGACCCTCATCCCTCGGCAATGATGATACGACAACCTATCACTTTATCTTATATAGTAGTAGATGATGTCTTAGTATTACATTATGTAAGTTCATCTTGATTCTGTTACGTTCTTCAGATACTAGATACGATAAGAACATATACTACACCATATGTACAGAACATAGATGATTCACACTAATGTATGCTTGAATGAATCTTGGGTTGTCTTCTGAGCCGTCCGTTCTCGCACTTGGCAAAAAATCGAATTGGTAATACTTTATCGGCTTTCGAAAATGTACTCAAATTACATGATGGTTCCTTTAGTTAGCTTGCTTATGTTATAATTATATTATTTGTGACTATCGATCTTACCAGATGGCACCCATGACCCGAGGAGCGGCACGTCGTTTGAAGAAAACAGTGAATGCTGAGGTGGCTCCTCCTACAGTTGAGGAGGAAGTGGCACCGGTTGCTAGTGAGACCGGAAGTTCTATTCATCCAGCACCGGTAGCTAGTGAGACCGAGAGTTCTCTTCAATCAATCTTTGCAAGGGACGACATCTCTCCTCGCGCCAAAAAACTCGCTTTTTCGAGGTGGATGCGTGAACGTATCACTGAGCGTTTGCGTGAGCAGCATGTTTCTCATTAGCTATTAGTACTGATTTGTATTGGACTATTTGTATTGGGTTATTTTTGTATTAGACTATTTGTATTGGACTACTTATTGAGTTATTTTTGTATTAGACTATTTGTACTGTCCTCCGACCCTCATCCCTCGGCAATGATGATACGACAACCAACAAGAGAGAATATTAGATCTATCTCAGTATGACGTATACTCTGAGAGATCACAATTACAAGAATGATATCAGTAGTGAGATTGAGTGCTGGAGGAGATATTATCAGAGTATACGTCCTACTCAGATTGGTCTCCCACCGTTACTAATTTTTTCTGACAGCATGGTGGATGTGCTCCGTCAACAGAATCTTGCTCTGAACCAAAACTTCCCCCTGGAGCTCAAGTAGACATCCTTCGTGTAGAGCTCGAGTGAGAGGTTCCTGACAGCATGGTGGTCTCATTTGTCAAACTATTCGTGCTCATCCCACATTGGTTGTGGGACGAGCACGGATACTTTGACAAAGGAGACCACCTTGCTGTCAGGAACCTCTCACTCGAGCTCTACACGAAGGATGTCCACTTGAGCTCCGGGGCAAAGTTTTGGCTCGGAGCCAGACTCTGTTGACGGAGCACATCTACCATGCTGTTAGAAAAAAATAGTAACGGTGAGAGACCCATCTGAGTAGGACGTATACTCTGATAGTATCCCCTCCAGCACTTAATCCCACTACTGATATCATTCTTGTAAAGGTGATCTCTCAGAGTATACGTCCTACTCAGATAGAGCTCTCAGAGTATCCTCTCCGGTTGGTTGTGTTCTGAGCCATCCGTTCCAGGGATTTGATTCTGTATTTTGGCTCCAGCTCCATTTGCATTTGATCTACGGTACGACATGGTGATCAGGACATAGTCCCTGCAGCCATTCGACTGGCGAGGCAGAAACTATGTAGCCGTCGATAAAGTTGCCTGTCCTCCGACCCTCATCCCTCGGCAATGATGATACGACAACCTATCACTATATCTTACATAGTAGTAGATGATGTCTTAGTATTACATTATGTGAGTTCATCTTGATTCTGTTACGTTCTTCAGGATAATTGATGTCTATTTTATATTAATTTGGTTTGGTCTATATGATTCTTGGATAATTGGCGTACATTAAATTCGTATGTGCATATTTGGTCTATGTGATTCTTGGATAATTGGTGTGCATTATATATTGGTTTGGTTTATGCATATTTTTTTACCTCCATTTGCATTAGTCCCTGCAGCCATTCGACTGGCGAGGCAGAAACTATGTAGCCGTAGATAAAGTTGCCTGTCCTCCGACCCTCATCCCTCGGCAATGATGATACGACAACCTATCACTATATCTTATATAGTAGTAGATGATGTCTTAGTATTACATTAGTGAGTTCATCTTGATTCTGTTACGTCCTTCAGATACTATATACGATAAGAACATAGATAATTCACACTAATGTATGCTAGAATGAATCTTGACTTGTGTTCTGAGCCATCCGTTCTGATCAAGCATCTTCCTTCTCCTCTCCTCCACCATGGCTCTGAACCAATCTGCTCCTCCCTACTTTCCTTCTTTTTATTTGACTCTCTCAGCCACATATGACATCCAGCTCAAGTGTAGAGTCGGGGGAGAAAAAGTGGGCAGGAAGATGAGGGGGAAGCAGCACAGCCTGCAGCATGACCCGAAGGAAGTACAGAGGTTTTCTTCAACAGCCGTAGGAGAAATAGTCCTCCTACGGCTGTTGAAGAAAACCTATGTACTTCCTCCGGGTCATGCCGCCGGCTGTGCTGCTTCTCCCTCATCTTCCTGCCCACTTCTTCTCTCCCGACTCTACACTTGAGCTGGATGTCATATGTGGCTGAGAGAGTTAAATAAGAAGAAGGGAAGTAGGGATGAGCAGATTGGTTCAGAGCCATGGTGGAGGAGAGGAGAAGGAAGATGCTTGATCAGAACGGATGGCTTAGAACACAAGCCAAGATTCATTCTAGCATACATTAGTGTGAATCATCTATTTTCTTATCGTATATAGTATCTGAAGGACGTAACAGAATCAAGATGAACTCACTAATGTATGCTAGAATGAATCTTTGGTTGTGTTCTGAGCCATTCGTTCCGATACTTGGCAATTAAGTCATTCGACTGGTGAGGCAGCAACTATATATAAGGCTACTTGCATGTTCTTCCAACTTTCAATTACAAGATTACTACATTTGGTTACATAAATCACTAACCTCATCGCGGCCATTGTTTACAGTCTTGGTCTCAACTGTCTTCGATTCTATGATCCCATGCTTTCGAAAAATAGACAACGCAGACTCCATGGAATAGAATGGCCTTACATGCAAATCGTCTGTGATTATGTATCCTTTCCCTCCTTTCATAAACACGCCATCCTTGTTGCCTCCATCTGCAACCCCCTTCCACGCAATATCCTCATCCATTGCCTTACCACAGGGACATCGAGCGCCAATAACCGAACTATACAGACGGTGAGTCTTGGTGTAGCACTCAAATGTGGGGCATCCGTCAATTTCCTGTCGAGTAAATTGGCACTAGGATGCGTTGACATGCTCTACGAAAGCGTCCAGAATCTTGACACTAAGTATCTGGAGATCGAAGCTTGCAAGAAGATGCTGCTCGACCCTAGAAGTGAAGCAGAAAGGCTACGTGAGGGTTTAAAACTCAATGTCGATGATTTAAAACCTCGGCGAATTTACGGGTGCCCCACATTTGAGTGCTACACCAAGACCCACCGTGATGAGGTTAGTGATTTATTTAACCTAAGACATGGGATCATAGAATCGAAGACAGTTGAGACCAAGACTGTAAACATTATGTGAGTTCATCTAGAATGAATTTTGGGTTGTGTTCTGAGCTATTCGTTCCCATACTTGACAATTAAGCATGTGAAATAGAATTGATTATGTTTAGTTTGTCTTACGATACAGACTTTTACATCCAAATTGAAATGGATCGTTACTTCGTTGTTCGTACATGGATGTACTAGCGGATCAACCTCCTGGACCGTAGGTACTTATAAGTATTGACCGTGTCGGATTAGTATCGATCTATCATTTTGGTATGGACCGTATCGGTTGGTATTGGCCTTAGCGAATTGGTATCGTCCTATCCGATATGTATCGGCCGTATAGCCATTAAGTCATATTGGTTTTATCGATTTGGTATCGGTCATATCCGATAGGTATCGGCCGTGCTGGATTAGTATAGACTATTTCGGATTAGTATCGTGGAAGGTTTAGTAACAAGTGTACTTGGATTTCTCTCTTCTAGAGCTAGATTACCATTGCAAGAGAGTCATGAGAGCGTAGATGGCCAGTTACAGAACATACATACTTCCTTTTCAATCTCGCTTTTCCTAATGGAAAATGAAGTATGTATGTTACTGTAACTGGCCAATCACGATCTGGTGATTCTTTTGCAATGGTATTCTAGCTCGAGAAGAGAGAAATTCAAGTACAATTGTTACTAAACCTTCCACGATACTAATCGAAATAGTCTATACTAATCCAGCACGACCGATACCTATCGGATATGACCGATACCAAATCGATAAGACCAATATGAATCCTAGCTATTCGGCCGATACATGTACATATCGGATATAGGACGATACCAATATGATACGTCCTATACCAAACCGATAGACCGATACTAATCTGATACACTAGATACTAAGTACATCTAGCATCTCTGTGGATCCACAAATTACTGCACGATAGTACCAACGACTCCAGTTACATCCGGTTATTGGTGAGTACATGATTACATAGTAATTCTGTTAGTCTTGTGATACAGATTTTTACTCTCTCATGCTACCAACGTCACAACTTTTCGAGTGCTGCTCCCTCTAATGATGATGAACGCAAAAAACCAACGTCACAACTTTTATAACTTGAGTAAATTTCTTTACCCTATATGAAAATTTCTGTTGTCAGAAAGATGGCTCCTAGGACTCGTCGAGGAGGTGCTGCTAGTCGAGGAAGGGATCGAGGCAAGAAACCCTTGGAGGTCGACACGGAGGCAGTCTCCGTCGTCAAACAAGAGCCGGTGACTGTCAAGGAAGAACCGATGACCATCAGGGAAGAGATTGCTCCCAAGCTTGAAGCTAAGGAGGAGCCACCGTCAGAGAGTAGTAGCATCGGGACTGACCCTCCTATCCCTACAGAAGACATCAACCAGATTGAGCCTTCGTATGCAAAGTGGCTGATAGAATGGTACATGCCTCAACGCAACTATCATCCCTGGCTGTGAGGATTCATCGTCTGACTTGTGGTCTTTGTTGAGGCAAAAGTCGATTTTCCTATGTGTTTTGGAATATTTGTGAAAATTTTGGAATATTTGTGCTATGATCGGTCGTCAGGATTGGATATTAGGTTACTGTAACTGGCCAACTCTTTCCTATGTGTTTTGGAATATTTGTGAAAAATTTGGAATATTTGTGCAATGATCGGATTATAACGATGGATATTAGGTTACTCTTCCGGATAACTGATGTCTATTTTATATTAATTTGGTTTGGTCTATATGATTCTTGGATAATTGGTGTGCATTAAATTCGTATGTGCATATTTTGGTCTATGTGATTCTTGGATAATTGGTGTGCATAATATATTTGGTCTATGTGATTGTTGGATAATTGGTGTGCATTATATATTGGTTTGGTTTATGCAAATTTTTGCGAACAGCTAAAAAGCTGTAATTTTTTTCAAAATATTCTCAGTTAGCGACGGACTTGTGACCGTTTTGCGACGGAAGTTTCCAGTTTCCGACTACATTTCGACGGTTATGCCGTCGCTAACTGGACATTTGAAATTTATTCCCAGGTAGCGACGGATGATCGACAGAAAATCAGTCGGCATGATTTATTGTTCGACGGACTAGCGACGACATATCCGTCGCCCGTATTCTGGAAATAACAAGAATTTCCAGAACAAGGTCGACGGTTAATCCGTCGCTATGCGGTCGATATATTGCGATGGTCTAGCGACGACTTATCCGTCGCCAAGTTGCTGGAAATGACATGAAATTCCAGAAGCTGGCCGACGACTTTTCCGTCAGAAAGCCGTCGCTAATCCGTCACTTGATATCGACGGTATCGACGGATTAGCGACGAAATGATACGATCTGATACGCCTTTGCGACGGGTTAGCGACGGCTTTGCTCGTCGGTATTATGTACACAGTTCAGTACTTAAAAGCTGAGGTGGACGAGATTCCGTCAGCAATGCGTCGCTAATGCTTCGTATTGTGACGTCGACTATCCGTCGCTTTTTCGTCATGTGACGACAACTTAGCGACGGATGGTTATTAGCGACGAGGTGATTGCCGACGGATTTTTTTGGCCAATATCCGTCGGTAAGCGGTCGCTAATGGTAATTACCGTCGTCTTAGCGACGGATGCGGCCGTCGCTAAATCGATAAATTTTGGTAGTGATCGAGTATTAGAAGGTACTTAAATAATTATTCTTTAATCCAAAATAAATTTTGATTTTGTTTATAGGTAACTAGGCACAATGTGTGGAATGATGGGGTATATGTATGACATACCTAGGGAGAATATAGTTAGGAGTATCCATATGAAAAATAGCTCTGAAGAAAAACTAAACTTTTGAATGGTGATGAAGATACAAGCAAGATGGTCATGTTGTGTCCTTCAAATGCAAGTGTATCTTTATTTTTATACATTATAAGGTGCACAAGGCGTAAATGACAAGCTTTTATTTGGAAGGAAATCATAAATTTTTTTACAAAGCCAACTCAACTGATCATATAAGTCTTGGTTCATGTGGTTTTATTTACTGTAATAATACTAAAAATGCGAAGTCTATTTACTAAAATCATCTTTGATCTTTGTGTAGATGGGAGTGGTGAAGTTAATCAAGCTAAGATCGATCACTACAATGAGCTCATAGATGCATTGCTAGAGAAAGGTGGGTGAAGACTTGGCATTAATTTGATCTTCCTATATGATATATAACAGAATCTATGTTTTTGACAACAATTATATCAATCAACTACTGATCAACTACTGGTATGTATGTATGTATGCATGGATAGAGCCATATGTGACTCTCTATCATTGGGACCTCCTCAAGCCTTAGCAGACAAATATAATGGCTGGCTTGACCCACAAATTATGTAATAGCCTTTTTTTATTGTTGTTGTTGTTTGTTAGGTATCACTTAGGGGTGCATAGGGACTAAAATGTCTACTAACAGAAGAAAATGGCTCTGACATTTTTAGAAAGGACTTCTCCAACTACGTGGAAATATGCTTAAGGCATTCGGGGACATGGTTAAGCACTGGATAACCTTCAATGAACCTCCTACGTTCGTCATCCAAGGCTACGATGTTGGACTGCAAGCCCCAAGACGATGCTCCATCCTCCTCCATATCTTCTGTTCAGCTGAAAATTCAGCAATAGAACCTTACATCGTCGCCCACCATGTTCTTTTATCTCATGCTATGGCGGTAGACATATATAGGAAGAAGTACAAGGTATTTAGTATATTTTTTAGATTTTTTTCTTCATGTTACTTAGTTTTTAAGTTCAAATAACACTGATATGCATACTCTGCGCGCATGCTACATGTAGTATTTACTGGATTCTTCGATATGATTATTTTTGTTAGAAAAAAACATGTTTACAAAAACATGGTTAATATGCATGCAAGACAACAAGGTTCGCTCATGATATCATTTGATGTCATTTGGTATGAACCTATGACAAATTCACAAGATGACATTGAAGATACACAAAGAGCTCAGGATTTTCAGCTTGGATGGTGAGTCCAAATGCCCTCTTTCTTTCTTTCTTTTTCATGATATTTTACTAATCGACCATCGCCCTTTCCTTAAAACTTGTAATTTGGTATTGTCGAGTATAATATATATCTATTCGTAGTACACTTTTGACAACTTACTCCGTATAACTTAATTAGTATATTTTGAGCACGACAAATGTATATGTTTTTTACTAGTATGTATGTCTAGTAGCTTGGTTTCTACAATCATGTTTACCTAATATTTTCGTGGAAATTTATAGGTTTATGGATCCGATATTCTTCGGGGACTACCCAAGTTCAATGAGGAAAGGGTTGGTGACATATTGCCCAAGTTTTCAGCAGATGAGTCCGCTTTAGTCAAGGGTTCCCTTGATTTTGTGGGCATAAATCATTACACCATATTTAATGCGAAGAAGAACAAGACCAACATAATTTATATACTACTCAATGATACCCTGTCTGACTCTGGCGCCATCACCCTCCGTGAGTTCTCTTATATTTACAACTAATTAAGTATTAAACATATCCATATTTACACAATCTATAGACACGAAGAATAAATGTAGATGCTTTCATCGTCTGCAGCCTTCAAAGACGGAAAAGCAATAGGAGATAAGGTAACTCTTAACTTGGACAACATACCGTAGTTTATATTTCTTCTTTTCATTAATGTATACTGGTTTTCGTATCTCGAGATTAACATCACAGACATAACTCTGTTTACTTCTCCATATAGGGGATGTAATACCTATAGGCTATATGCTATGTTGCATGGACACTGATATGACACGTGATAAGGACACGGAGACACAAAGTTAAAGTAATGCAAAATAATATGGGCACTATCCTGACCACACAAGGCTAAAGTAATGCAAGACTACAAAAATTAATTCGAAGACTCCCTAGACACTCATGGCCTTTGATTTTGGAAGCAGTTTTCTTTCCATATTGACTAGGAAGCACATTTGTGCTGATTTTCTTCCATTAGAATCAAGTTCAACCAATAATAAAGTAGTTAGACCTACTCAAACGTGACTGACATATTTACTTGTTAGGAGGGCTGCCAGCTGCCGATGGCAAGTAGATTTAGATATTTTGGCAATCAATTTCTGGTCCACTGTAGTTGTATGGAGCAATCTAATGCGATCTTGCTGATGACTAGTATAAATAAGTGATTCATTTGAGGTTTAAATTCTTTACTGCACTTCATTTCCCTTGTTCCTTCAAATAACCACAACTGAAGAAACTAAGCAATTTGCTAAAATTCTTCTCAATTATGAGAAGACACCATATATATTCGAAACAATCCTCTTGGTAAAACACTTCTTTTAGGCTTTGTTTGGTTTCAATGAAGTGGACATCTTTTGTATATTGGGTGATTTTTTGGTGGACCTCGACCAGTTTACGGTCCGCTGGTTGCACAACCCCAAGCCTATATCCAACTTGACTATCCCTTGGTATGCTATCATCCGTAACTTCTAAAATATTTTTACATGGTTTGACTTAAAAATCATTTTTGACTGCATTTTCGCAATTTATATTCAAGAATCTTCGGCTTAAATATATAATGTGGTTCAGATTATGCATCAAATATGGATACTATCCTCTTGCCTGATGTTAAGTATACCTATCACTACTAAAATGTGTCATTGCTACATTTTGTCATGTCATGTTTCTTGCCTGCTAAAGTTCACGTCTCTTTTCATTATTTGATTTGCAGCAACTTTATTTTCATTATATTACCAACTTTGCAGCGAACTTCTTATAAATTGGACAATCATTTCACGAAACCCAGTTGGATTTTAATCCACAGGCTGCACAACCCAGACATATGTCCCTCATACTTGTACCTTGGTAGTTGGTATGCTTATATTATAACTGATACCATAATTTTTTTGCAGGCACCCTATTTGTAGAAGCATAGAAAAGAATAAAGAAAGATCCATGTGGCCAGAGAGCCCCATGCGGCTCAGAGAGTTCATGCAGCTCAAGTATTCATACGGCTCGAGCGTCTATGCGGCTCAAATAAGTTCTATGCGGCTCAGAGAGAAGCCACGTGGCCTGCAAACAGCTCTTCCCTTTGTCCATTACTACATTAAATGCCCTGACGGCTGACAGCTCTGACAAGTTGACAGTTTTGACACGAAGATATCATTATGACTCCCTCATAATGACGGACTCCTAGGGAAGCAAAGAAAATCTCTGACACGATCCCCCGAGATTCAGAAACTATCATACGGCCTTGACACGTGGACAGTCGTATGCGGCACAAGTAGAGACCATCCTATGCGGCCCAAGCGGAGGCTCCCCCATGCGGCTCATAAAGACTAGCCCCCTGCGGCTCATTAAGACTGTCTTCATGCGGCTCACGAAGTCTATCTTCATACGGCTCACGAAGACTATCTTCATGCGGTTCACGAAGAAGGCACCCATCATGCGGTCATCCACACTCATGCGGCTCAAATCATTACCATGCGGTCCAAATGTTCAGGGGGCCACTCTTAGGCAGCCTTGACACGTGGCCAGCCTTATACGGCCCAATGATGAGCAACATTCCTGCGGCTCAGAGTTCTGTTGTGGCTTGTGGTTACGACACGTGGCATGATAGTAGGGCACGTGGCATCAGATTGATCAAAATCCTTACACAAATCCCAATAAAATATTGGGATCAAATCAGATAATTTGTAAATAAGCAAATTAATGACACGTGTCAAGAAATTCGAGGTTGGCGTGACAAATCAGGAGGATTTATGTCAATCGACATTAATTACCCATAAAAGATTTGATGCAATCATATTTATTGCTCAAATCTCGATGAACGGCCCAGATCCAGTAATCCTTAGCCGTCGACTTTCAAGAATGGGCAATCATTGTAAACCCTAATGAGGCCCCCCACTCTTATAAATAGCAGGGTGCCATTCCCTTGCGAAAAGATATAGAGACAGAGACAGACATACATACACAGAGAGATATATACAGAGCGACATATCCAGAGAGAGCCAGAGAGCTAGAGAGCCAGAAAGAGAGCCCGAAGAGAGAGCTTTTCTTCATCAACGCCAAGCAGTTCTTCTACAGAGCCAAGGCTGCACCTGATTGTCCAAGGAGTAAGGCAGAGCTGCCGTCGCTTTCCCGAGCCTCTACCGTCACCCCCCAGAATCTAAAATAAACAATTGTACTTAGATTGCTGTACCTAGGTTTTCGTCCCTAGGCTTTCTTTGTACAAGCGAGTTTGTATTGTGAAGTAAAAGTCCAGTCCTCCGATAATTATTCTGTTCTTTTATATTTTATGGCAAACACGATGGCGACTCTGCTGGGGAAAAACTTATCCATGGCTGAGGAGTTGGTGATGCAATCGGATGCAGCCAAACTTGGCTCCACACAACAGAAGATGGTCGTCCGCTTCGACCAACAGGCATTTGAAGAAATGCTCTCTGAAGGAAGTGCTGGCCCGGTCCAGAAGCGAACCCGCACAAAGAAAGCTCGCTGCGAGTGAAGGCCAAAATCATTTGCTCCTCCCCAAGTTCTGGACGGAGTACTCTCTGCTACCCAAGACGGCAAATACGACTCTCATACGGCTCCACTTCGAGCCGTAGAGGACTCTACTGTCCCAAAGTCCGACAGAGAAAAGTACTACGATGCTGGACTTGCAGGAACAAAGAGTGGTTCTATGCGCCCCAAGAAGAAGCCGAACGCTCATATGGCCAAGTCTACCAACCACATGCAGGATGCTCATACGGCTGAATCTGCCAGCCGCATAAAGGAGGTCTATGCGGCCAGATCATCTAGCTGCATGAAGAAAACTCATGCGGCTGAGACTCCCAGCCGCATGAAGAAAGCCTATGCGGCTACGCCTGTCAGCCGCATAAAGATTATTGATGTCAGCCGCATGGCTCCTACTCCACGTGGCTCTGTCTTCGACTGCCTCTCCTATGGTCCTGATCTCTTGTGCTCCCAAGAAGATATGTCTGACTCTCTCCAGCACCACTTAGACTCTTCCTACTATGTGCCCTCACGCACTAGAGTGAAGAAGTCTAAGGCAGCACGAGCTTGGCAAGTTCGGTCCGCTGATCCAATCTCTGACCATCCGAGCGTCCCACATACTGTTATGCGGGCCTCAGATGGGAAGTTGTACAGAACCACTCGAGTCCAGCCCCCGACGGCAAACGGACAGAGAGGTTTCCAAAAGTCTTCCAAAATCTTGGAAGCAAACATGGTCGATCCAGACCCATCTGACTTGCGAAGGCCATCCTCCACAAATACAAGGAAAAAAAGGTATATCAGGGTGCAAAGAGTCCTTCCACGGACGTCACTGTACCCAAGTCATCGTTAACTACTGTTACAATAACGTGAGGGTACGAAAAGACCAGCAATCCGTCTTTCAAAGACTGCAATAGCCGTCTTCAGAAGACGAGGCACTTTCCGTCGTCTCCTGCAACTCTGCTCAGAAAGTCCCTGCCGATGGGAGAGGGAAGAAGACGAACGTTCTCAGCCCGAAGATTTCAACCGCTATGACTAAGAGACTCTTGTCTAAGCGGGTGCCCACCACCGAAGTTTTCCAAGGTACCCGTTCTAAGACGAAATCTGCTACAATGGGAGATTCGTCGTCTATACCCCTGGGGGTTGCTGGGACTGGGGGTAGCACTCCTTCGAACCTCCACGACAATCCATGTTCCAAGAAGACGAGCCGGGGGGAAACAACTCTCCCATCAGATACAGCAAACCCCAATGTCCCCGAGGACGTCCAAAACTTTCAAGACGATGCAAACTCGGAAACTGGGGGTACTATTCCTTCTAAGTCCGAACCAGAGGAAGACATTCCCACATACCCTGATAATTTCTTATTACAGGGGTATGACTCGCAAGACATGTCCTCCACTGTGCCATCCATTTCTCCTCACGTAAGGACGGTATTTATGACGGACAGCAACCAAGGTGGTTCCAGTTATCGTCAACGCATCGACACTCTGAAGGCCATACTGCTTGCCTTGCTCAAGTCTGTGGACGAGATCAAAGCGGCCCTTCCAACTCTGCAAGGAGGGACGCCTGGCCAAACAAGCGCGGATCCTACGGTCAATGCGGACTCGAATTCAGCGGCACCGAACCCAGGTAACAATCCTCCTGAAGTAACGACCCCTACCGCTGTGGATGAGGCCCGAGAAGCAAGAAGAGAGGTCCAGGAGCTTCGAGCCATGTTTTACGCTCGAAAAAACTCTCAAAACCTCAGAATACGGTAAACGTACCCAGCTGCATGGAGGGATGTCCCCTTCCCACCAAGATATAAGCTGTTTAATATCAATCCTTATGATAGCAAGACGTCCGCAAGTTGGTACATCACTTACTTCGAGGTCACCACCGACCATCTGCCCCATGACGATGCCATTCTTACACGATTATTCATCAGGGCATTGGAAGGAGTCGCCTTCGACTGGTATCGCAACCAGCCAGACAACTGCATCTACTCCTTCGCCAGCTTCAAGCACATGTTCTTGGAGAGATTCTACGAAGTAGGGCAAGACATCACAATGTCTACCCTTATGGACGTCGTCCAAGGGGAGAAAGAGCTGATAAGGAACTACATCGAGCGGTTCCGCCAAACCGCAATGAAACTGCCCTCTGGAAATTCGGATTCCTCCTTAATTGAAATTTGCCAAAAGAGACTTCTTCCAACAATCAGTCTCTGGATAGGCGAAAGTCAATTCAAGGACTGGAAGACATTTATCATCAGTGCCACAAGCGCCGAAGAACGATTAAAGAAGGCTCGCCAACTGGGATTGCACATCTCAGAGGGAGAGGACAAGGACAGGCATCCCAACGCCAATACCAACAATGGGGGTAGCTCTACCAATAATCGGGACAACAAAGGCAAGCAGGCTATGGTGGCTGACACAGCCCAGAAACCTGAGTCAAAATCGGCAGACAAACAATGGCCGCAAATCACCTACTCCTTCGAAAACGTCCACGTCAAGCCCATCTTGGATATGTTCATACAAGGAGACAGAATTCAGCTTCCTCCACCAAGACGGAAACCTCGGCCGGCAGACATGGAGAACCCAAAGTACTGCCATTATCACCGCTACATCCACCATGCTACACACGACTGCTACCAACTAAAACGGTACATCCAAAATCTCATCGATTCGAACGCTCTGGCCATCAATTTCGAGGAGGTACCAGTGGCAGCTAATATGGTGTCAGTGTAATTTGGCTGCTTTCCTCCAACGAAAACTCAAGATGGTGTGGTCCCCATCCCTCTGGCGACAATAGAGATTTCTAATCTTCCACCTCCCCGAGATCAGGCTGCTGGTCTAGTGTCCCTTACCACATCACAAGGGGAGGTCATGTGGGTCCATCCAGACTTGGTATCAGAAGTGATTCAGCCCACACCACCTTCTATTTGTAAGAAGAAAAATGGAAAAGTCAGATCCTGCCGCACAATCTCGACAGATACCGAAGAAGCCACAGCCGTCGTCATTCGGTCTGGGGCATAATCCCAACCTGTGGCTGATAACTCGGCTGAAGATCATCAGCCTGCTACAACTGACGCTCTGGGACTGGCTCAGCCTCCGACGACCGACAAGCCTAGGCCGAAGGAGACTCGATTTGACAAATCCCGCCGAAAAGAGGCACCGCAGGGGCTGGAGAAGCCCTACAACTTCGATATCTTGGCGCAATTGGCCAACACACCGGCCAATTTATCATTATACGAGCTTCTGAGACTCTCAAAGGACGTTCGTGCGGCTTTGAGCGATGCACTCCAAAATGCCGACGCATACCTGGCTCAGGTCAACCTCACGGAAGAGAGCCCGCCTGAAGATCTCCAAGACAGCGCTTGCACGGGAGCGATGCCCAACATTGTCTTCACTCCGCAGGATATGTTCATCAAAACCAACCTGCATGATCGCCCGTTATACTATACTGGATACATCGGCGATGTGAAGGTGGATCGGATGCACATTGATCCTGGATCTTCCATAAGCATTATCCCGAAGGGTCTGTTACATCATCTCTGCATCCCTATGCATCGCCTGACGCCTACAAGCACCGCCATCAGCGGTTTCAATTCGGGCAGGAGCTACCCAATTGGGAAGATTCGTCTGAAGTGTCAAATTGGCGATCTCCAGCCGAAAGTCACCTGTTACGTCATAGATGCAGACACTTCTTACAACATCCTCTTGGGGCACCCTTGGATACATGATTATATGATCGTGCCTTCCACGCTACACCAATGCTTCAAGTATGTTGACAAACATGGCTTAGTGAGGACAGAATTTGTCGACATCGATCCCTTCAAAGGGGTCGAATCCTACTACTCAGACTCCTGCCTATACGAAAAGTCGAAGAGGCACCTTGATGAAGGAGATGTGCAATCTCGTACCGAGACAGCCACATGATCAGAAGAACCTCTAACGATCTACTTCCAAGCTCGCAAACCTGGCAAGTCCGCACCCCTTACCGCCACTCTGCGTAAGGATACAATCAGCCTCTCGGCACAAGAAGAGCAAATGATAATCCGGCTACCAAGGTCCGGCCAAGTGCCAAGACCCACAACGGAGCCACTAACAATCAGGCTGCCTAGAGTCGGCCAACCACAAATGGAGAAGCTCAACCCCTCCGACAAGCCAATGACGATACGCCTTCCCAAGAAGAATCGTCACCCCGATGCAAGGTCTGGGGCTTCTAGCGAACCAACAACTCCCCGTCCAGTATCAGGTGCCAAACTGGGGGTCGCTAGTTTGCCAACGACTCCACGTTCTGCTCCTTCGACAGAACCCCTGACGATCAAGCTGTCCAGGTCGTCCTCTCAGTCTTCATTTATACAGGGGGTAGCCGAAGAAGAACCGGAGCTAGCCAAGTATGTGGCTGCCCACACTAATGTTCCCTCCTCAGATGATGTAATCCCGCTAGAAAAGATACCTTACTTCATCAATAAAGGGCTATCTTTGAACTACCTTGAGCTTAATAAGCTTTGTATAATGTGTGCTATGGAACACGGTATAGGCACTCACCTACACACACAGGTGACAAATGTGTACATCGTAATCCAGCTTACTCTAGCGGAAGATGTTTACCGCATAATCGAGGAAGGGGACCATCCAATCATCTTCGGCCGGAAGGATGATCCACAGCCCTTCACCATAGAAGAAGTCAACCTTAATCAGATGTTGGAAGACTGCCTCTGTATCTTTATAGCCTCCAATCCAAATATCTCATGCAAAAACAGGGGTACGATCTGGAGACTATTCCAGGCTTGAACTACGGCACCGGGCGACGATTACCTTTGAAGCCACCGGTCCCGGCTGGCAAACCACGGGACTACTATAGCAAAACTCGATGTGGATTGGGGTATGTAACACCCACGACGACCCCTGAGAGTTCAGATGAAGAATGTGACTGGCATTCACATTCAACCGGGTCACCAACTTCTGACTCGGATACCAGCATCGGAGACGTATTCAGACAAGTCCTGTCAGTCAACATGGTATTTGCCGATGCTTTGAAGAAGATGAAGGCATTCTGGAAATTCTCAAGTTAGAGCCATGGGCCCAACAGTTGGATGCACAATGGGAAAAGCAGTTCGAACAGAGAGAACCCCCTACCGAAGATGAAGTTATACAAGTGGATCTCGGTAGCGAATCTTCCCCAAAACCAATCTTCGTCAGTAAAAGCCTAACAGACGAAGAGCGAGAATCGCTACTGGAACTTGTCAAAGAATATATCGAGGTGTTCGCCTGGAGCTATGAAGACATGCCAGGACTAAATCCTGAGGTTGTCCTTCACAAGCTCAACATTCGGCCAGATGCAAAGCCAGTCAAGCAACAACAACGACGCTTCCACCCGGGCATCATGGATGCGATCGAAACCGAAGTCAACAAACTGATAGCCAGCGGCTTCATACGTAAAGAACAATATCCTGACTGGGTCGCCAACATAGTACCAGTCCTCAAGAAGAATGGGAAGATTCAAATCTGTATCGACTTCCGCAATCTGAACGAGGCATGTCCTAAAGATGAATTCCCCCTCCCTATCACAGACATCATGATTGACAACACCTGCGGCTTCGAACGTATGTCATTCATGGATGGCTTCTCGGGGTACAACCAAATCAAGATGTCTCCTGACAACGAAAAGTATACATCATTCCGAACACCGATTGGCACATACTGTTACACAGTAATGCCGTTCGGTTTGAAGAATGTCGGTGCCACATATCAAAGAGCCATGAGTATCATCTTCAGAGACCACTTACGTAAGACGGTGGAGTGCTATGTTGATGACATTGCCGTCAAGAGTCGCTGTAAGGAAGACCATCTGTAGGATCTGAGGAGGGTATTCGACCTGATGCGAGCGTATAATCTGAAGTTGAATCCCACAAAATCCTTCTTGGGCGTATCTAGCAGAAAATTCTTCGGTTTCATCATCACCGCCTAGGGTATCCATGTAGACCTTGAGAAGACATAGGCAATTATGGAGATGGGTCCCCTGAGAAATCTTCGCGAACTCCGAGGCATTCAAGGAAGGCAAGCTTACATCAGGAGGTTCATTTCTAACTTCTCCAGGCGATGTCGACCATAAACCCATCTCATGAAGAAAGGCATCTCATTTGTATGGGACGAAGAATGTCAGCGTGCCTTCGACAGCATCAAAGAATATTTGTCGAACCCTCCAGTCCTGGTGGCCCCGGTTGCTGGAAAACCATTCCTGTTCTACGTACGAGCAATAGAACATTCCCTCGGGGCTCTGCTGGCACAAAACAACGATGCAGGCCATGAACAAGCCATATATTACCTCAGTCGAATGATGATTGGGCTAGAGCACCGATACACCACCGTGGAGAAGGAATGCCTCGTTCTGGTGTTCGCCATCTAGAAGATGCGGCACTATGTCATGGGACAAACCATACATGTGATCTCACGAGTCAACCCTCTCAGGGTCCTCATGACTAAACCTGGGGCACTCAGCTCTCGCCTTGCTACATGGGCAATATTGCTATCCCCTATCATATGATCTTCGTCCCACAAAAGGCTGTCAAAGGTCAAGCCCTGGCCGATATTTTGGCAGCCCACCCGGGCTCGGAGTCATCCAGAATATATGAAAAAATCCTAGATTAGGTCGTCGACTCGCATGCAACCTCTCACGATGATATTTGGCGGATGTTCTTCGACGGCGCCTCAAGGACCGGACCCAGGGGCAACATTACCATAGGAGTCGGGGTGGTGCTGGTTTCTCCTTCCGGATTGGTGATCAATCGCGCTTACTCTCTCATAGAACCCTGCTCTAACAATATGGCGAGTACAACGCTTTGGTTATTGGCCTCCAACTTGCAAGAGAGCTGGGGGTAGAATATCTTGAAGCATACGACGATTCTCAGTTAATCGTCAATCAGATCCGGGGCTCATACAAAGTCCGCCAAGAAGACATGATCCCCTATCACCAAATAGCGATCGACATCATCTCGTCGTTCATGGGGTTTTTCATCGAACATGTTTCCAGACTCCAAAATATCGAAGCCGATGCCTTAGCAGGCCTGGCCGCTTCCTTAGCAGTGCTAAATCATACTCATCAATCGGTGGATGTGATAGGCCACGAACTGGTCTGTCCCAAGAACAACGTTCAATTCGTGGCAAATTACTTCGCTCAGACGATCGACGAAGTCCCAGACTGGAGACAACCATTCATTGACTTCGTAGTCTACGATATCCTGCCTGAGAACCCAAAGGAAGCCACTTCCATCAGAAGGCGTTCTCTCAGATTCTTCTACGATACAGAGACGAAAATGCTGTATCGCCGATCCTATGATGGATTATTGCTTCGATGCCTGTCAAACGCAGAAGCCAAAGAAACCGTACGCGAAGCTCATGACGGTGTCTGCAGGGCCCATCAGCCTGGCCCTAAACTGCAAGACCTTCTTCGCCGAATGGGCTACTACTGGCCCACGATGGTAGCAGATACGATAGACTATACAAGAAAGTGCAAAGCTTGCCAAGTCCATGCAGACTTCATCCACCAACCATCCAAATTTCTATGTCCAACAGTGGCGCCCTGGCCGTTTGAAACATGGAAAATGGATATCATCGGTCCGATTACTCCACCTTCCTTCCGAGGACCTCACTTCATACTCGCAATCACAGATTACTTCTCCAAATAGGCGGAAGCTGTCCCGCTTGCAGAAGTCAAAACTTTGAACGTGATCAGCTTCCTCAAGCATCACGTTATCTATCGCTTTGGACTGCCCCGAAGGATCATCCACGATAATGGTCCGCAGTTTACAAGCCACGCCTTCTATCGGTTTTGCGACAAGCACCGCATCCAGAATATTGCTTCGACGCTATATAATCCAGCAGCAAATGGGTTGGTAGAAGCATTCAACAAAACCATCATCAAGTTACTCAAGAAGTTCGTATCGTCCAACAAACGCGACTGGAACGAGAAGCTTGGTGAATGCTTATGGGCGTACCGTACCACAGTCTGAACAGCCACAGGGAACACATCATTCTCCCTGGTGTACGAGAGTGAGGCAGTTCTCTCATTGGAGACTCAAATACCCTCGCTCCGCATCTTCCTTACTTATCAATTGATGATGGATGATAACTATCGTCATCGGCTACAAGAGTTGGAGGCCTTAAATGAAAATCGTCTCCTGGCTCAGCAACAAATCGAGCTTTACCAAGCACGCATCTTTGGAGCCTTCAACAAGAAGGTTAAAATCAGAAAATTCTAGGTGGGCGAGCTCGTTCTGGCTGTCCGAAGGCCGATGGTCATGACTCACAAGACCGCCGACAAGTTCCAGCCAAAATGGGAAGGTCCATTTATCATCGAGGCTGTATTCTCCAACGGTGCTTACCGCCTCGCAAAACAAAATGGAGACTTGCTCATGTTGCCCGTCAATGGCAAGTTTCTGAAGAAATATTATGTCTGAACGATATTCCAGATTAATGAGTTATGTACCCGCTGGTGCCGCTGAACTCATAATCCACAACACACTCCAGATCACAGAGTCATGTACCCACTGGTGCCGCTGAACTCACATCCACAACATTCCTGATTGTCGAGTCATGTACCCGCTGGGGTCGCTGAACTCACATCCATAACATTCTTGATTATCGAGTCATATACCCGCTGGTGCCGCTGAACTCACATCCACAATATTCTAGATTATCGAGTTATGTACACGCTGGTACCGCTGAACTCACTTTCACACATTCCAGATCATTGAGTTATGTACCCGCTGGTGCCGCTGAACTCACATCCACAACATTCCAGATTATCGAGTCATATACCCGCTGGTGCCGCTGAACTCACATTTCCAAGTCATGTACCCGTAGGTGCCTCTGAACTCACATTCCGGTCACTCTTTCACATAGTAAGTCATGTATGACCATACCTCTGAACTTTCTTCCTGGAAGAGATCCTCCCTCATGATCTACTACCCGTACTCCAAGTGCACAAAAAGGGTAACCGATCCACAAATTTCCAAAACGGCCATGTCCTCATTACCTCTGAGTCGTTTCACTTCCGCCAAAAACAAATCAACCCTTTACATAGAAATTCTATGTCCTCATTACCTCTGAGTCATTCTATGTACCCTCCTTCATTGAGCCCACTCCTGTCATGTCCTCATTATCTCTGAATGGGAAGGCTCCATCGAAGAAAGCTTCATGCTTGCCATGTCCTCATTACCTCTGAGTAAGTATGATGATTCCCTTTCGACTTATTATCTGTACCCACAACCGGAGTACGCCAAGGCTAATAGGTCCACAAATATTATCTACTGAGTCCGCTCCTGCCATGTCCTCATTACCTCTGAGCAGGAAGACTCTACGGTAAAACCTCTGTACTTACCATGTCCTCATTACCTCTGAGTAAGTATGTTGGTCCTCTCTCGTCTTATTATACGTACCCTGAACCAGGGTATTCCAAGGGTAATAGGCCCACAAATGTCCTCTGTTGACGACAAATATCCTCTGTTGAGTCCACTCCTTCCATGTCCTCATTACCTCTGAGTAGGAAGACTTCATGGTAAAACCTTCATACTTGCCATATCCTCATTATCTTTGAATAAGTACGTTGGTTCCTTTTCATCCTATTATCCGTATCCTAAGTCAGGGTACGCCAAGGATAATAGGTCCATAAATGTCCTTTGCTAAGTCTCTTAGTACAGGCCTACTATTCCTCATCATGCCCTGGGAGCCCAACTGCTCCATGGCATTCTATCTCCCGATACTTGGAACGTCCACAACAACATGACCATAGAACCGTTCTAAGTATCCCCAATCAAACTTGTTACCCGTACCTAAAACTAAGGTGTGCCAGGGGTAAAAGGTCCACAAACAAGTCCCCCATGCGGGGCCCACATCACCACAATACCACAGGCACAACAAGCAATACAAATAAAGGGTGAATAGAAAATACTCTTTAATTGATAGACAAAAAATGCATTACATATGGTGGGGACCATGTCCCTCTCAAAAAGGAAAGAAAATAAAAACAGAAACAAAACGAGAAAAAGGCCTACTATAGTTCAGCGTTACACAACTCGAAGAGGCGGTTTCTCACTAAGGTAGTCCCTCGCTCAAGCCGCTGCCTAGCTCGGCGCTCGGCCTCCTGGGACAACTGCTCCGCATCATTCAAGTACATATATGCCCGCCAATCATTTTCCATCTTCTTCAAAGCAAGTTCCAGATTGGCAGAAGCTCTACTAAATTAGTCAGCCTCCTGAATAGCAACCCCATTCTCAGTACAAGCAGCTTCGAGCTCGGACTCCAGGAAGGCCAGCTTTCTCTGGAACTCGAGAATCTGCTCCAGGGTGCCAGTTACCCCGCGGGAGGCAGCCGCTTCCCGAGTTGCGCAATCTTCAGTGCGACGGCTCCATTGATCGTACAACTGAGTCAGATCCCGGCGATCCTTAAATATAGCTGGCTTGAGCGATTCCCGAGCAATCCTCACCTTCTCTACCATGGTTCTGAGGAAAGTACACTCTTGATCTATTGCCACTGATAGATCAGCTTGTCGTAGTACGCAAAACTGGGCCACAAGATGATCGGTCTCTAACAACTTAGGCTCCGGAAGCGCCGCTAGTCCCGTACCACCGGAAAGTGTTCTAAGGATCTTAATTTGGCCACCGGCGCATTGACGAGCCATAGCAAAGGGAGTCCCCCTCTCCATAGCTGCCTCAATCCCCCTCTTTAGGTGGCGGTGGAAACTGTCGACCAAATCCTGGGATACTTCATCCAAAACTTCTGTAGAGGACGGCGTCAAAGGGAGTGTGGCAGGCAGTACCGAAGGAGTATCCTCAGAACTTGCCGTCCCTGCCACCAGGGAAATGAATTCTATACGAAAAGATGCATGAATGGCAGCTAGCTCCTCTTCCGCTGCCCGAAGAGCCTGGATACTTGGCAGGGCAGAAAAGTTAACTCCCGAAACCCTATTCGCAGAGGAGGGAGCGGAAAGCGTCGTCCCTTGCCCCAGCTGTGCTATCACCAGGGCTTCCAAACTTGACCCAGCTGGAGGCCCCTCAGTATAGGTTGGAAAAGAAGGAGGCACACGTGCTTCCATCAGATCCCCTCCGGTAGAGTCCACCCCGGCAATATCCGTTACCGACAATAAAGGGGTGGGACCTGCACGTCCAAAGCAATCATTAATCCATGAAGGATAGATGGTAGAACAAATAGGTCTCCTCATAAGTCAAGAAGCTGGTTTATCTTACCAGGGGAAGAGCACGGAGGCTACAGCTCATTCGCAGCTGGCATGGTCTCCCCGTCCGTGGCTTCCAACTCAAATTCAACTGGTTTCTCTGCCCCAGCCACCCCTGAAGGGAAGCCAGCCAGGTCAGCGTCATCCTGTTAAAATTTAGCTGTCTCAGGAACAGGTACAGTAGAGCCCCCGTCCCCATGGGTTGAGGTCTCAGCAAGGTGAGACTCCCCAGCCGTTTTCGGAAGAACCCCAACAGAAGTGATGGCAGTGCACATATCATTGATCAAAGTGGACAAGGCCAGATCGACCTCAGTAGTCGAGTCCCGAGAAGCAGACTCCCCGGACGCCTACAAAGAGCAAAAGAAAAAAGATTAGGCCATAACTTAGAAAAAGAAAGAAAAGGCAGTTGAAAATCTAATCACCTCAGAAACAGCGTCAAAGTCAATAAACAGCCGGCGACGTCTTACCGCAACCCGCTTTGTGGAATAGGTCCTGCCATCATCAGTGGAGAGACGCCTGCCTCGTTTGTGAGAAGCACCAGGCACAGCAGGTGGATGATCCTCCACCTCTTCATTCGCCACAGTAGGAGGCAGGTCCCCCACCTCCTCGCCCGAAGAGTGCGACGAGTCATCAGCGTGCTGTTCGCTATCCTCTTCGTCCACCGCAGTGGACTCCGAGTCCGGCACATGAACCCTATTCGCCCCTCTCTTTCTCTTCCTAGAACCCTCGGGCTTCTCTGCCAAGCCAGTCCTGATAATAAAGCTGGTGTTCATGTCAAAATTTATGGGAGATTTGCTCGCCGTAATATGATAAAGGGCCGCCATCTACAGAATATCCCCTTGCGTATTAGCGTCAGGGACCGAGAAGCTAGCCTGGGTATGAACCGCATTGTAATAATATCACGCCCGGATACCGTCAAGGATACTACCCTCGAAGCCCAAGCAAGCACTAGGGCAGTCAAGGAACAGCTGACTATATCCGAATTGACGAGAAAACCTGCTGGGCAAATAAGGCTCCAGGTATACGTTATTTCGGTAACGATATACTAGGTGCGCAGGGCGAATGTTGTGCAACCAAAGAATCATCTTCTCAGATAAGAGCTGGAGAGGTTCAATGCCATCAACGTGTACCCCCTTCACTTCCCTAGGGGTAAATTGAGGAAGAGACACAAAGAAGTCGGGCCCGTCAACTCTCGCCAATGCCCTCCGACAAGCCGGCATGGTGTCGTACTCCCAAGACTGATGACGGTATCGAAAAAGGAAGGCATCATCAACGGTAACATCCTCCTCTGTTCGGGGTCTCATCAACGACCGATAATGCATCAATAACCACCCCATGAGATAGTGGTATGGTAGCTCTATCCGTTCAAAGTCCAGCATCGTCTCGCGAGCAATGACTTTAGATGAAAAGGCACGGAGACCATGGTATATGCTACACACCATAGCCGGAAGAAGGGCCAGTCTTACTTTGAAGACCAGCTTCACAGTCGGAAGAATGAAGTGGCGGATGATCCTTTCAGTAGAACCTGCCCCTCCCGAGACTACGTAATTCCGTAGCCATACCATCAAGAACCCGGCCAAGATTGCCTTCTCAGACATCTGTCGGGTACCGTAGTGGAAATAACTGAAGGAGTCAGTACGACCCCCAAATCTATCGCGGGTGGACCTCGACCTTTTGGCATTCAACATCAGGTCCTTTACCTCCGTTGGGGATTGAGGACCTCGAGAAGAAACCCGGCCGGAAGGACATAATTTGAAAAGATACGCGACCCAGGCCATAGTATGGGGTGGATTCCCTTTTGAACTATTATTCTTCTTGACAGCAGTCTGGTGACAGATGCTATGGTGGCACAGCAGTTCTCGGTACACAGCGACGAAACCAGGAAATCGTCGATCCAGATCATCGAATTCCTCGTTCGTCGAGGTGTATACTTCAAAGGCCTCGCCTCTCCACGGCAGCTTAGAAACAGTATGTATTTCATGGAGAGCAAGTCCTAACTCCCCTCTGGGCGCGAAGAAAGTCCCCGTACGTCGGCTATACATCTCCAAAAGGGCCATGAACAGTGGCTTATTAATGGGCAATCCGTAACAGGTGTCCCGGATGACGTAGTAAAGGTCAATCTCCCGAAGGAGTTCCTCATAGTTTCTCAAGATCCATGAGGAAAGATTGGCCCATGTAGGAATGGGGTTTATCCAATTCAGTAGCGACAACCCGCCAACATTATAAGACCCCTTGCGAGCAAGCTGATTTAGGAAGGTATCAGCTCGAGTAAAAGTGAAGTTGGGACCAGACACGTTTATGAAAGTACCAAGAATCAGCCCCATCACACTCCGGCTGACTGACTCCCTTTTTGCACATGCTGACCTAATACTCATATTATAGTGGATGTTGCCCACGAACATTCCTTGTTGGGTTGGAGTTAGAGAGCCCGCCATTTTCCTGCCCAACGGCACCATATTAAACCACGAGAGGGGAAAATGCTGTTCTATCTCGGGAATATGGATCTCCACCCCGTCCACAGTAAAATCCTAGTTCTCAGAAACGTCCAGCATTCGGGAGTTCTTTATGGGTAAAGCATCTCCAAAGAGAAAAGCTGGTTTCAGATATTCTCCGTCCAGTTTCCCCGAATTCATCATAGTACAAAGAAAATGGAAAGGCTGGTTGTTGATGGCAGCCACCCTCTCCAAAGGCTCATTAGGGGGAAGTTGATATGTTATTTGTCGAATTAGGCCGTCAAGCCACACACCCACGGCAAACTGAGCTGAACCCACCAGAAGCTCTCCGGCCGGGTTGGTTAGGAGGTTCACTGGAAAAATATAAAAGAAACAAGATTAAAAGATAGGTTAAAATGAAACCACTTAAAAGTTTCTCAAAAAGAAGTTTCTATGAACCTATGCGGCTCGGATCGACGAAGCCTTATGTGGCCCAATTCAGCTGGGTTTCATGCGGCACGGCTTTAATAGAGCCTATGTGGCACGGGTCAACACAGCTTCATGCGGCCCAATTCAGTTGGGAGTTCCATGTGACACTGATTCGATAGCTTATGCGGCTCGGATTAAAACTTATGCGGTTCTATCTCACAGAGGAGTTTATGCGGCGCGACTCAGCAAAATTCTATGCGGGCCAGTTTGTCAAGAATATATGCGGTTCCGCTCAAAGGAGGTTCCATGCGGTTCAAATCCAGAAGCACTCCTACGGATCAAATCTTTCTCAATGCGGCTCAAACATAGGACATGCCCTATGCGGCTCGAATATGAGAGGGTCATGTGGCCCATACAACATATGCAGCTCCATCATGGTCGAGCTTGGACGGTTCAATAAAAATAAAGGATGAAGGCTTGTGCATATGTTATGCAACAGAGCCATGGGTCCTTGGGGTTCAAAGTATTTAAATCCATTTCTTAAGCAGGTTGAACATCAGAGTGCACTTCGGGCACGACGGCCGACGAGGAAGCCGTTTTCTTGTCTTTTGCAGTAACAGAGACGGCCTTGGAAGACTTGGGGGACATTTTCGACGGTCGAAGAAGGAAAGAAAGTGGAGACTGCAAGAGTTGGGAACGAAAGAGAAAGTAAAGAAATCCCTCCCACTGAATTCATCCCTATTTATAAACAAAAGCAGGGCGTTTCGATTCTCGTGTACCGACCCTTTGGTTATCGAGGCAAGCCGCCTAAAATATAACTCCACCTTTCCCAATTTTGGTAAAATTTAAATTTTTTAATAATAAATACTTCATTTCCTTATTTATAAATATATAGTTATGAGTATTTTTGGAGGGAAGGAATTTGAAGCAGGAATGTATATTTTATTTTTTAAATTTTGGAAGTTGGTTACAACTATTGAGTGGTCCCCAAAGCTTTTGAATCTTCTAAACAAATTTCTAACTGATTTATATTTGATCCTGTAAATAGTAAAAATAGGGGGGGCCTTTTCGAATAAAAAGTAATTGTGGAGGGGCTGTTTTGCAAATAGGCCTGAGCGGGGGGGTCCTAAGTGAATAAATTCCTTTTCCTTACTTTTAGCAGAGAGTGAGGAGAGAGAAGCATTCTCCTCTCATTTTCTGCAGATCAGTACGGCCCTCTCCCTAATTTCTCGATTCTTCGAAACCCTAACTATAGATTTGAGGCCGACCATGGCGGCGACGACTCCGTTGACTCGACGACGACGGCGATGGTGGTGGTCGACACCTCACCGGCATGATTTCTCGGCGATGGTGATGGCGAGGGCCGTCTCCTCACCAGTGGCGGTCAGATCGACTCCCGGCGGCGGTGCTCGACGAGACCCTATTCTTCTCCGGCGTGCGATGCTCCTCCGTGGCGACCGACCGAGTCTCTCCACCCGACGATCGATGGTGAGGTTGAGTTCATGTCGATTTCCCTCGGCGAATTCTTGGCAGATCTGCGACCATGGCAATGGTGGCTAGATGGCGGCAACGACGACGGTCAGTCCACGGCAGCATCATTCCATGGCGGCGACCAACTCCTCGATGCAGCGAGATGGCAATTGATCTCCTCCATTGACCGATCGTTAATTTGGTGAGTATCAATTTCCTTTCTTGATTCAATTTGGGATGTTATGCGTGCGAATTCTGGAGTGTGATTTCCCTTTTCTTGATTTAAGATCAATCATGACAGTGATCAGGTTCGGATCGGATCGTTGGCAATAATTGCGAGTATTTGGATTGGATTTGGAAATGTGAGTATTAGATTTTGATAATTCATCTTCCCTTCTATTTTTTGCTTTCGGAGGATTCAATACGTATGATCCTTTGCTTAGTTCCTGACATCCGGTAGTTGTTTGACAAATTATCTCAACAGAGTTTTTGAGCTATTTTGGGACACGAAGGGGAATCGTGTCCGTTTCCTGAATTCGTGGTTCTTCTTCGAGACACGATCTCTATACAGGTAACAAGCTGTCCTCTACATTGCTGAGTTTGTGCCATAAATCTCTTGATTATTTTAGTTATGGTCGTTGGATGGGAATTATGCTGAGATGCAGGGTGCAGTCATGGTGTTCGGTATTTGCCGTGTTCGAGTCTGTAGTTGTGTCCAATCCTAACTTATGACCAACCTCTATTAGATCGTGTGGTGTTTGGCAGCGAGTCGAAGGAGAACAGGGTATTGTAGTCTTTCCTGTATGGCTCGGGTATCCGATGTACTGTGTCAGTTATTGTCCAGGTGCTCGTGTCCATCAGATGAGATCGAGTCCAGATCCAGTTAGTGTCCAAGTATTGCGTGTCGGGATGCTGTTGTGTATGCGGGTGTCGTTTTCTGTTCGTATCTTGTGTACGTGTCCCTTTCTGTGCTTCAAGATTGATGCTCGTGTCCCAGTGCGGATTGTGTCCAAGAAATGTGCACGTATCAGGATTTGGAGTCAGCAGAGTTTTGTTATTTCAAGGTCATAGTTTTGTACTTCTTATTTCTTGATTTAGGTGGTTGTATAATCCCTCATTTTTTCTGAAATAGATTTGAATTATTGTAGTTTTCTGGTTGACTCTGTCACAACCCGCTCCCGAATAACCGGATACGAGTCGGACAGGCCCATCCTTTGTTGTTAGACACAACAAAGTAAGCTGTACTAGGGAAACTAACCAGATAAGTATGAACATGAAATGAATCACAGCATCTATATAAATGTGTCCCAACCAGAGTAAAGTACAATATCTGAATTATTACATTCCAACTAATAAAAGAGTCTGCTAGTCTCAATACATGGAAAGATAATGGGAAAATACTAATGAAACACTAGGCTTCTGCAGCCTCTAAGTCACAAGCAGCTCCTGCTGGCTCAGTAGGGAAAGCAATATCCTGCCCATATTAGGTGGCACACAAGGCCTCCATCTCACCTGCAACATATCCTATTCAGGAGCGGAGCAAGTACAATTCTAGGTAATGAACAAGACATCATGATATGAAAGTACGAGGAAACATGGAAAGTACAGGAAAGAACAGGTTAATAAGTACATGAAAGAAATAGTGTAAAGTACATGAAAGAACATGAATGTAAGAACATGAAGAACATGATATGTAAGCACCTGAAAGAACATGATATCATGGAATCACAGGAAATAAGTACAAGGTAATCTTCTGAACATGTGTGTACTACATTTGAAATATAACTAAATATGTGACCGGCTAGGGTAAGCACATTAAAGCACATAAATGGGCGACTTAGGACCCACGTGCACAATGCGGGGTCTAAGCTAAACACACCTGAGTTGTTACTTGGGATTGGTCACATAGATAGTATATTTCCCCATCCCATATACAAGTAATAAGAACAAGAGAACATGAGCACCAGAAAGTACATGACGTGTTGCAATTGTGTCACTCAAGGAAGCACATGTTATATAATGAAAAGTACAAAACCGTAGAGTGTACTTGCCTTGCTCCAGAAAAGTACAAGTAACCAAAGAAACTGGGTGTCCTCCTGTAAGTAAATGATTTACAAGTTGATTAATAAACATGCAAATTCTAATTTGGCTATCACTCAAACTAATCATGATTAATTTCTATACACATCCTAGTTTTTAGGGGTTCCTTCTTCTTTAATACTTCTATAGAATATTATCAATACTTATTAGTAATTAAAACACAACTTCCTAACTAGCCAAGCCTTTAAATCATAGCAGTTTATAGACTTACTATGCTCATTGTATAGAACCAAATGGTTTACACATGTTTCCCCAAGATTGATTAAGACTTGAACACTCTAGATTGCACTTGTTGACTGAACTATACTCCAGTCCCAGTGTGGGAATGGCATCATTATTCTAAGCCAGTCCTAGACCATCCTAACCATTAGTCCTATAGGAAAATTAGATATCAATTCACATGTGTGACTGATATCAGGTTTTTAAATCATGACAGTACACTTCCTTGCATTGGTTTAGAACCACATAAACTCATGTATAAGTTATACAACAATAGTTTTCACATCCTTCCTAATTCTAATTAGGAACTTGCCATCTCCCTTCAGACATTGATGAAATACCAAATCTCAATTTCACTAGCTCAGTTACATAGCTTGAATACCCAAGCTATTCAATTATTCCTCAAGCTTAACCCTATGTTCAAACAAGACATTAATACTCTAATTTGTTCCTTTGCAGAGTCATATAATAGGTTAATCACCAGTTTATCTGAACAATGTTCAGATGCTCAAGGTTCAATTAAGGAATTTGGACCTCTCAGTTCAAGTATTTCGAACAGTCTCTACTGTGACTGATACTCCAATCCAGTTACTATATTTAGCTAATCTGTCAACATGAGTCTAATATAGCCCAAATGATTTCAATATTAAATCCTATATCTTAGTCCAAAATCAGTCTAAAATCCATCAACATGAGTTGAAAACTCATCTCCTATCCCAGTCCAATAGCAGAAAATAAACAGTCCATAGCAGGATCCAATAGCAGGGTTTAGATAACAGTCCCAATTATAATATATCCAGATATCACTCATAATAGTTATAATAACTGTGCATCTTCAATACATTAACAGTTTAATGCCAACCTATATGTACAATACCTGTCCAAACTGAGATTAAAACCAACAGTCCTAAGACCAGGACTGATACCATCAGTCCAGGATACTGAACTATCTCACACTGCATACCTATCCATCTTGCCTGCTAGGATAGTTCAAGAATCATACACACCATTAGCCTATTAACTTCTCAGGTTAACATATAGGATAAATCCTCAAAACACATTTCAGAAATTGACTTGACATCCATAAGCATATTTAAAAAAAATCAACTGTCCAACCCATACATCAACTGGAATGGTTAGTCAGATGACATATGGTTCAGTCTATAAAGATTCCAGGAAATTTAAGCATTAGTGATAGGAAGTCCTTTCTTGGTATCAAACCATATAAACCTCATCTCAGCTTTAATAACAGAACTAGAGATCCAATTATAGTAATATAGGCTATCCACCATAGTTAAATTCTCCACTGTGACCCTGAGATTAACATGTACCAATTGCAGTTGGCTCATTGATCTACAACAGTGTCGAATAGGACATTATGAAAACAGAGGGTATGTGGCTAAGAACTCAGTTTTAGGAATACAAGAATCCTCTCAACTGCCCAGGTAGGGACCCCAATAGTGTAATACATACCTAAAATAGGGACACTCATGAAGTAAAAGTAATCTAAAATACCAATCTGCCAAAAGACCAAGCCTTAGCTTCAAAAATCGATCAACCTGGAAATCACAGGAGACTCTACTACACAACCTGTTTACCATGGTACTCAAGATCCTGAGTTAAATCTACACAAGAGTCACAACCACTCTCAGTTAAAATTAGCAACAAGATGTTCTAAACCAGGTTATGTATTTTAAAACCCAATCTCAGATTATGACTTAAACTTGTATTGATCCAAAAATACAACAGAAATTGTCTGGACACTAATGAACCCTTCATCCTGCAGTCCTTATTGAAAACAAAACCAAATAGAGACGACACACTCCTGCCAATACTCAGTCCTAACATCTACTCAAAACCTGCTGAACTAAACAAAACTGACCTATAACCAAGCATATGCATGTATTACTAAATTATGAGATTTAAATATGTTAGATCGGTGTTACCTGTTCACTATCCTTCAGTAATTCGACTCTGAACTAAGGAGAAATGTTTTGCCAATCTAAAACCCGATTCAACTTCAAATACTTTGTTCAATAACACCACAATAGTCCACACACGATCTTAAAGCTTGAATCAAAATAACATTACTGTACTGTTCTATTAGAAAATCCAAGATGAACTCACCTGATCAAGAATTGGTCAAGATGATAAATCTTCAGAATCCACATTCAATCTCGATCTAGATCGTGACACAACAAATTGAAAGATCATTCAGGAAACAACAGTTTAGATCATGTATTCATATAACGATCCTCACCTCAAAGATTAAATCGGAACAATCAGGATTCAAAGAGGATTTTCGAGATGAGATCGACTGCTGCAATTCCGATCCATACAAACGAATTTAGATTAAAGAATTGATAGAAGAATAGATCGAGCTCAAAATTGTTAACAACTCACTCGAACAGAAACCGCAACAATTACTGGAGGGAACTGATCCAATCGCCGTTGTGGTTGTGGAAGAAGACGACCACGCCAATGCCGGAGTCGAGCGCCTAGGTGTGGTTGCTTCTCGTCAGGTCTCGCGTCTCAGCCATGGCCGATCGAGAATCAAATTTAAAGAACAATTTGAGAAAGAAGAACGAGAAGCCAGGAAGGTTATGTTCTCAGAGATTTCTAAGGAATGAGGAAGGAGAAGATGGTCCTTTAAATAGGCCGTTACACAGCAGTGTGGGGAGAAAGTTGGAGGGAAATTGAATTTGGGGAGGTTGTTACTGAGCACATGGCTCAGCTGGCTAAATTTGTTGGAGAAGGAGTCATTGCTCTCCTTAAATGCAATAAAATGTATTGACTATCAATTTACATAATCATTTGCCAGGGCCTCCAATGTGGGCTTTAAAATTGGTCAGGCAGCCCACTCAAATTTAATTTGAGAAGAGCCTAATTAACTGGCTGAAAAGAAAGAAAAATAAATAAATAATAGGTTAAGAAAATAAAATCAAGGAAAAATAATTTAAGGAGTTATATGAATTATTATATAAAAAGAATCTTTGAGAAGTGGAGTTACAGACTCTAATTGTGAAATTTGAAATTAATTCTTGTCTTCTTGCAAACTCTGGTTTCACAGTGACTGTAGAGTTTAGGGGGTTGTAACTCTGTGTGTATTTTTCCTTCAAGCAGTTGTACTCTAATGATGAGTGTTGGTGCGAGCATTTGAAACCAATGCCAGGCTTGATTTCTTGAGTAGGCTTGGTTGTTGAGTATTGGGTTGATTCCTATATAGTAAGTTGGATGTGTTGGCTAAGTATTGACATCTGTTACTAGAGCTTGCAAAGTGTGTCGCAAATTTCATTTTATGAATTGTCATAATAGGATTAATTATTATCCAAATAGTAGTATGATTCTTCTCTTGCAAATTCTTATAGTATATTCCTTTAATACTATTATGCCAAGTTAAACTATAGAGTTAATTATTTTATATAGCTATTTAACTCATTTTCTAGCAGTATTAGTGTCAGAAAATTGATTAGCTACCCTCTCGAAAGTGATTAGTAACAATAAGTCAGTTACCATTATTTAGATCTTAATTAAAACCAAAATTGCTAATATTATAAATACTTTCCCTTGAATGATTTTTTTTACCTTAATTATAGTTGTTATTGATAAATATACTTTATTAATTGTTAATATTTACTTTAAAACTATTTTACTAGTATTGACTAAATCTAGGTTATCCTTGCTATAATATCCTCTATAATATGTTGTGGCAAACATTCTGGTATGGCTTCAAACAATAATAGTATTATCTAAATAATATTTTACTAAGTTCTCCTAGCTAGTCAGGAAAATTGTAGTTAGCTTCTAAATAATAAATGGTGGCTTGATAAGTAATTATATTATTTAGTTAACCTGAAATAGCTGGTGTAGTATTAGAACTTAACCAACATGTACTCATTAAACATGAGGACATTCCGCTTTACTACCCTTTCTCGATCACCCAGAGCAAGGCAAGTATACTCCTCTGATTTGTCCATTTCTCATGTCTTCATTCTTGTATCTCTTGATGACACGATATACCACGATATTGTCTCGTTTCATGTTCCATGTTTCATTGTGTCTGGGAGGGGAAATACTATAGATATGTGATCAAACCCTGTTACTACTCATGTGAATAGCTTGGGTCCCGTACCGTGCACGTGGGGCCAAAGCCGTACCATTTTATTATCATTGCATCTACCCAAGCCGATCACAATCTAGAAGTATTTCAAATATTGCACATGTCAGGATTTAGTTGGTATTTCAGGATTTCATGGTTGTATTTCATGTTCAGGCTGTATTTCATGTTCAGTTTGTATTTCATGATTCAGGCTGTATTTCATGTTCAGGACTCTTACCATGTTTCCCTGTTTTACTTTCAGTATTCCTATTCAGTTCATGTCTTGTTCTCATTTCTTGTACTTTACATTATCCCTATTTTCTTGATTCATACCATGATGTACATGTTCATTTCTCTGGATATACTAGCTCTGCTCCTGACTGGATAAGTTGCAGGTATACTTGCAGGATACCATTCTACCATATAGGCCAGTGCCCGGGATCTTAGCTGAGCAGGATGGTTTATGACATAGCTTGAGGTTTCAGGTTTAGACTATTAGCTTAACTCTTAGATATTATCTTTAGAATTCATGTACATTTCATTCTTGATGACTCGTACATTTACATACATAGAATTGTGGATTATGGTGATCATTCTGGGATACGTTTTAGATGCTGTGATTGTATACTTTCATGATTATCTGTTAGATTTCCCTAGTTTGGTACAGCTTACTTCGTCGTGTCTAACGAAGAAGGCTGGGCGTGTCCGACTCGTGTCCGATTATTCGGGAGCGGGTCGTGACATATTTTTAGTGGTGGCCCATGCAGATCTATCCTAATAGTACCTAGGTATTAGAGTACTATTGGAGGACTTGATTTAAACTAGGAAAACTTGATCACAACATAGGAAAAATCGAGAATAAGGGTATATCAGGTATATCAGGTATATTGATATCAATAAGCACTTGTTGTTTTAGGATTAGGACATTTTAACAGTTTTCTGTTTTTCAGATAGTTCAAGCACGCAACACCAGAACAGTCGATCCATCTACACTTGAAGGTTTCGAGCTCACACTACCTTCTATCACTCTACTATCCCCATGGGTAGTACGTAATTGACGGAGATGTTTGAAGAGTTCCTTGACAACCAGAGGGAGCATGCCATCATTTTCCAAGCCAGAATTGTAGATGCACTTTTCAAGCTATGAAGGACTTCTGATTTCCAAACTCCCAGACCGTTGGACTTCCCCGACACTGAGCGCACATCTTGTACCAAGGAGCAGATCGAGAACATGGAGCAGCCACTGAAGATCACCAAAGTCTTCGAAGACCCGACTCCTCTGAAGATTTGAGCTACCAACCAAGAAATTCAGAACGTAACATGGACAATAGAACGAGACGGGAAGCTGAAGCTCATGAAGAACATGAAGACTTATGATGAATATAACAACTACCCTGGATCCACAAAGCATCGCAACACTCAGACATTACTTCTTCAACCGTATCGTCAGATTCAGACAATGACCAATTGTGCTTCCTGCCGCCATCCAGGACATCGCTTTGAGGAGTACCGCAAAAGACGGAGGCTATACTTGTTCTACGGATCGTCTGCCAGAGTCCATTGATCACACTGTCCAAGGGCAAACATGAAGAGCACCAGGACTACAGCAAGGGGACCAATCTCTCTAGATTCAGCAACCACATGGAGTACTACCGCAGGGATCAACCTACGCCAGGATAATTGAAGGGGTTAGAGAGATTTCTGTTCCGGAGGAATACTGAAGACAGACTAAAGACTGATGATTTTTGCATGGTTGGAAAAACCATGTATCTTGATTAACAACCTAGTTTTTCTTAAATTTCTTTTAGCATCTAGACCATTTCTTGAAACTTCTTGTTTTCTATTTTGGAATCTTGGTTGGTATTCGAAATTTAATTCGAGATATTGTTTCCTATTCGTTGATTGGTACTCCTCCATCCATTTTTCATAACCTTGCTCCTTTCGAGATTCTACTCAGGAATTTTGTTTCCTATTCAGGACTAGTTACAATTTATAAATTTTGTTTTCTTTCCAAAGTTCAGTTTTCTATTTAGGGTTTGTTGGAATTTGATTTTTATTCAATACTTGTTTCTATTCACCATTCAAGGCATCGTTTGAAAACTTCAGTTTCGACCCGTTCCCTATGTGAGATTTTGTTTCTTACGTGGCTTATTTTCTATTTTTTGAAAATTGTTATGTTCACAACTTTACTTCGATCTTGTTCCCTATTTGAGGTATCGCTTGTTTCACGGATATTGTTTTTATTCACCCATTGATTCTTTTTTCTACTCGCGACTCGTTGAGACCGTATTTCCTATCCAAAATCTTGTTTCCTCGTCAAGATTTTCTATTCGAGATTTTATTTCCTAATCACGACTTTGTTGATATTGTTTTTATAATTGAGACCTTGTATTTTATTGGAGGTTGTTTTCCCTTCGAGATTTTGTTCGAGATTTCATTGTTGTTTGAGATGTTATTGAACCTTGTTTCCGACACGAGATTTTATTCCTTATGATGAGACTTTGTCTTTTATCAGATACCCTGCTTTATGCCACCTTTGAGACTTCATCACCTACCCAGGATTACGTTCCATATACGGGATCTTGTTATCATCCTGGATTCCTTTGAGAATTCCGTTATAAATTGAAACTTCGCTCTATGTCTGAAATTTTAAATCTCCCTGCCTGTCCCTTTTGTACTCACTGATTAGATCCCTTGTCATTTTTTAGTACCTAATAAATCCTTGTATTCTAACAGTCAGGTAACTTCATAATTTTTGTGACTTGGACTACTGAAACTCATTTTGAACTCCTTGAAACTCTTTTGAAGTACCTAGGGATAAAGTCGAAAGGCTATTCGATGACCTACCATGGCATGACAGTTGCGCGCTGCAGCCATTAGCTGGATTATGGAGACTGAGGGTTCACTGCAGCCAGTAGCGCACTGGCGAGACATGAACTCTAAGTTGAAGTGATTTCAGACAATCATAGGTTTTCGAGTACTGTCGAGACTTGTCATATTCTTCATACCTTGATCTCTTGGGTTGCTTCGTCAATGATTTTTGGAAAATGGATAAGGTTGACAGATTATTCGATGACATATTGTTATTTGAGTCACGGAGCCGAAAGTCCACTGCAGCCAGATATATACTGGCGGGGTAGGGATTCTAGGCAAAGTGATTTTAAATAGCTATATGTCTTCGGACACCATGGAAACTATATCCCTTTTATGTGATTATTGGTTTTCGAGAATCACAAAATCCTTGCACATTTATCCTGATTTGATACTGTATCACTTGAGTATTTCACACGTTTCCCCGATCAGCCCTTGCTAGTTTTCCCTCTAGCATAGATCATTGATTTCCTCAAAAATTATACATTGCCAGATTTTGATTCCATACTTCGTTTGTGTCTTGTCTAAACTTCGACCTTAAATCATGTTTATTTGACCATGATCTTCCTATCTTGACCTAGTCCACTTGTGTTAAATATCGATTTTTGATCGTACTTAATAATTGTGTCTTCATGATTTTGCTCCTCTAAGTTGTAATTGGAACTTCGTTCTATCTCGTGCCTATTTGATTCTTGATCATTAATCGCGTTATTCCAACTTCTTGTATGTAATTATCGTACAAGGTCTCAAGGCTCAGAGAGCGTCTCAGAGTAGCACAGGATCGGCAGAAGCACTGGGCGGGCAGCAACAGACGGCCACTTGAGTTCGCGGATGGAGATAGAGTGTTCCTGAAGATCTTGCCGACTAGGGGTGTCATTCGCTTTGGCAGAGGCGGAAAGCTCAGTCCGAGATTCATCGGACCTTTCGACGTGACGACGCGGATTGGCGATGTGGCCTATCGGCTAGCACTTCCTGCTAGCCTAGAGGGAGTACATGACGTTTTCTACGTGTCTCAGCTGCGACGCTATATTCCAGATCCGAGCCATGTGTTGGACTACTCAGAGCTATAGGTGGGTCCGAGCTTGACCTACGAGGAGCAGCCAGTGGAGATCCTTGATCGGAGGGAGAAGCGCCTGCGAAATCAGACTATTCTACTTGTCCGCGTCATGTGGAGACACCACTCTCCGGGAGAGTCCACATGGGCGCGCGAGGACGAGATGCAGGAGCGCTATCCCAATCTGTTTGATTGATTAATTGTACTCTGTTTCTTTTAAAAAAAATTCTATTTCAATAAATGACTTGTGTTCGAACCCCTTTAATGAATTGTGAGAATTATGCTTGTTGTTCTTCGAATTTCGAGGACGAAATTTTTCAAGGGGGAGAGATTTGTAACTCCATCTTTCCCAATTTTGGTAAAATTTAAAATTTTTAATAATAAATACTTCATTTCTTTATTTATAAATATATAGTCATTAGTATTTTTGGAGGGAAGGAATTTGAAGCAGGAATATATATTTTATTTTTTAAATTTTTGAAATTGGTTACAACTATTGAGTGGTCCCCAAAGCTTTTGAATCTTCTAAACAAATTTCTAACTGATTTATATTTGATCCTGTAAATAGAGAAAATAGGGGGGGCCTTTTCGAATAAAAAGTAATTGTGGAGGGGCTGTTTTGCAAATAGGCCTGAGCGAGGGGACCTAAGTGAATAAATTCCGTTTCCTTACTTTTAGCAGAGAGTGAGGAGAGAGAAGCATTCTCCTCTCATTTTCTGCAGATCAGTGCAGCCCTCTCCCTAATTTCTCGATTCTTCAAAACCCTAACCCTAGATTAGAGGCCGACCATGGCGGCGAAGACTTCGATGACTCGACGACGAAGGCGATGGTGGTGGCCGACACCTCACCGGCATGATTTCTCGGCGATGGTGATGGAGAGGGCCGTCTCCTCACCAGTGGCGGTCAGATCGACTCCCGGCGGCGGTGCTCGACGAGACCCTATTCTTCTCCGGCGTGCGATGCTTCTCCGTGGCGATCGATCGAGTCTCTCCACCCGGCGATTGGTGGTGAGGTTGAGTTCATGTCGATTTCCTCCGGCGAATTCTTGGCGGATCCGCGACCATGGCAATGGTGGCTAGATGGCGGCAACGGCGGCGGTCAGTCCACGGCAGCGTTATTCCATGGCGGCGACCAACTCCTCGATGCAGCGGGATGGCAATTGATCTCCTCCATTGACCAATCGTCAATTTGGTGAGTATCGATTTCCTTGCTCGATTCATTTTGGGATGTTATGCGTGCAAATTCTGGAGTATGATTTTCCTGTTCTTGATTCAAGATCAATCAGGACAATGATAAGGTTCGGATCGGATCGTTGGCAATAATTGCGAGTATTTGGACTGGATTTGGAAATGTGAGTATTTGATTTTGATAATTCATTTTTCCTTCTATTTTAGCTTTTGGAGGATTCAATAGGTATGATCCTTTGCTTAGTTCCTGACATCCGGTAGTTGTTTGACAAATTGTTTCAACAGAGTTCTTGAGCTATTCTGGGACACGAAGGGGAATCGCGTCCGTTTTCTGAATTCGTGGTTCTTCTTCGAGACACGATCTCTATACAGGTATCACTCTGTCCTCTACATTGCTTAGTTTGTGCCATAAATCTCTTGATTATTTTAGTTATGGTCATTGAGTGGGAATTATGCTGAGATGTAGGGTGCAGTCATGGTGTTCGGTATTTGCCGTGTTCGAGAATGTAGTTGTGTCCAATCCTAACTTGTGACCAACCTCTATTGGATCGTGTGGTGCTGGGCAGCGAGTCGAAGGAGAACAGGGTATTGCAGTCTTTCCTGTATGGCTCAGGTATCCGATGTACTATGTTAGTTAGTGTCCAGGTGCTCGTGTCCATCAGATGAGATCGAGTCCAGATCCAGTTAGTGTCCAGGTATTGCGTGTCGGGATGCTGTTGTGTATGCGGGTGCCGTTTTCTGTTCGTATCTTGTGTGCATGTTCCTTTCTGTGCTTCAAGATTGATGCTCGTGTCCCAATACAGATTGTGTCCAAGAAATGTGCGCGTATCAGGATTTGGAGTCAGCAGAGTTTTGTTATTTCAAGTTCATAGTTTTGTACTTCTTATTTCTTGATTTAGGTGGTTGTATAATCCCGCATTTTTTCTGAAATGGATTTGAATTGTTGTAGTTTTCTGGTTGACTCTAATTGTGAAGTCTGAAATTAATTCTTGTCTTCTTGCAAACTCTGGTTTCGTAGTGACTGTAGAGTTTAGGGGGTTGTAACTTTGTGTGTATTTTTCTTTCAAGCAGTTGTACTCTAATGATGAGTGTTGGTGCAAGCATTTGAAACCAATGCCTGGCTTGATTTATTGAGTAGGCTTGGTTGTTGAGTATTGCGTTGATTCCTATATAGTAAGTTGGGTGTGTTGGCTAAGTATTGACATCTGTTACTAGAGCATGCAAAATGTGTCGCAAATTTCATTTTATGAATTGTCATAATAGGATTAATTATTATCCAAATAGTAGTATGATTCTTCTCTTGCAAATTCTTATAGTATATTCCTTTAATACTATTGTGCCAAGTTAGACTATAGAGTTAATTATTTTATATAGCTATTTAACTCATTTTCTAGCAGTCTTAGTGTCAGGAAATTGATTAGCTACCCTCTTGAAAGTGATTAGTAACGATAAGTTAGTTACCATTATTTAGATCTTAATTAAAACCTAAATTGCTAATATTATAAATACTTTCCCTTGAATGATTTTTTTTACCTTAATGATAGTTGTTATTGATAAATATACTTTATTAATTGTTAATATTTTCTTTAAAACTATTTTACTAGTATTGACTAAATCTAGGTTATCCTTGCTATAATATCCTCTATAATATGTTGTGTCAAACATTCTGGTATGGCTTCATATAATAATAGTATTATCTAAATAATATTTTACTAAGTTTTCCTAGCTAGTCAGGAAAATTGTAGTTAGCTTCTAAATAATAAATGGTGGCTTGATAAGTAATTATATTATTTAGTTAACCTGAAATAGCTGGTGTAGTATTAGAACTTAACCAACATGTACTCACTAAATAGGAGGACATTCCGCTTTACTACCCTTTCTCGATCACCCGGAGCAAGGAAAGTATACTCCTCTGATTTGTCCATTTCTCATGTCTTCATTCTTGTATCTCTTGATGACACGATATACCACGATATTGTCTCGTTTCATGTTCCATGTTTCATTGTGTCTGGGAGGGGAAATACTATAGATATGTGATCAAACCCTGTTACTACTCATGTGAATAGCTTGGGTCCCGTACCGCGCACGCGGGGCCAAAGCCGTACCATTTCATTATCATTGCATCTACCCAAGCCGATCACAATCTAAAAGTATTTCAAATATTGCACATGTCAGGATTCAGTTGGTATTTCAGGATTTTATGGTTGTATTTCATGTTCAGGCTGTATTTCATGTTCAGTTTATTTTTCATGATTCAGGTTGTATTTCATGTTCAGGACTCTTACCATGTTTTCTGTTTTACTTTCAGTATTCCTATTCAGTTCATGTCTTGTTCTCATTTCTTGTACTTTATATTATCCCTGTTTTCTTGATTCATACCATGATATACATGTTCATTTCTCTGGATATACTAGCTCCGCTCCTGACTGGATAAGTTGCAGGTATACTTGCAGGATACCATTCTACCATATGGGCCAGAGCCCGGGATCTTAGCTGAGCAGGATGGTTCATGACTTAGCTTGAGGTTTCAGGTTTAGACTATTAGCTTTACTCTTAGATATTATCTTTAGAATTCATGTACATTTTATTCTTGATGACTCGTACATTTACATACATAGAATTGTGGATTATGGTGATCATTGTGGGATACGATTTAGTTGCTGTGATTGTATACTTTCATGATTATCTGTTAGATTTCCCTAGTTTGGTACAACTTCGTCGTGTCTAACGACGAAGGCTGGGCGTGTCCGACTCTTGTCCGATTATTCGGGAGCGGGTCGTGACATAAAATGAAGGCCAAACTCATGGGATCCTTCCCCCAAAAACTAGTCTTAAAACTGACAACAGATCAACAACATTTAATGCAAAAGATCTTCGTACGTGGCAGGCACACGTGGCAAGGAGCTATGCGGCCCGAAAGTCCCTGCGGATGATTGACTCAAGACAGCTGGGACATCCATGCGGCGGAGACATCCATGCGGCCGAGACATCATATACAGCCAGAAGAGTTTATACATGGCCATGCTTCTTATTCAAAGTATTTCAATTTTGCAAATTGAAAACTTTGAAGGGGGTCTTGTAGAAGCATGGAAAAGAATAAAGAAAGATCCATACGGCCAGAAAGCCCCATGCGACTCAGAGAGTTCATGCGGCTCAAGTATTCATGCGGCTCGAGCGTCTATGCGTCTCAAATAAGTTTTATGCGGCTCAGAGAGAAGCCACGTGGCCTGCAAACAGCTCTTCCCTTTGTCCTTTACTACATTAAATGCCCTGACGGCTGACAGCTCTGACAAGGTGACAGTTCTGACACCAAGATATCATTATGACTCCCTCATAATGACGGACTCCTAGGGAAGCGAAGAAAATCTCTGACACAATCCTCCGAGATTCAGAAACTATCATGCGGCCTTGACACGTGGACAGTCGTATGCGGCTCAAGTACAGACCATCCTATGCGGCCCAAGCGGAGGCTCCCCCATCCGGCTCATGAAGACTAGCCCCATACGGCTTACTAAGACTGTCTTCATGCTTCTCACGAAGACTATCTTCATGCGGTTCACGAAGAAGGCACCCATCATGCGGTCATCCACACTCATGCGGCTCAAATCATTACCATACCGTCCAAATGTTCAGGGGCCACTCTTAGGTAGCCTTGACACGTGGCCAGCCTTCTGTGGCCCAATAAGGAGCAACTTTCCTGCGGCTCAGATTTCTGTTGTGGCTTGCGGTTACGACACGCGGCATGATAGCAGGGCACGTGGCATCAGATTGATCGAAATCCCTCAACAAATCCCAATAAAATATTAGGATCAAATTAGATCATTTGCAAATAAGCAAATTAATGACACATATCGAGAAATCCGAGGTTAGCGTAACAAATCAGGAGGATTTATGTCAATCGGTATTAATTACCAACAAAAGATTTGATGCAATCACATATTGCTCAAATCTCGATGAACGACCCAGATCCAGTGATCCTTAGCCGCCGACTTTCAAGAATGGGCAATCATTGTAAACCTTAATAAGGCCCCCCACTCTTATAAATAGCAGGGTGCCATTCCTTTGCGAAAAGAGATAGAGACAAAGACAGACATACATACACAGAGAGAGATATACAGAGTGACATATACAGAGAAAGCCAGAGAGCCAGAAAGAGAGCCCGAAGAGAGAGCATTTCTTTATCAATGCCAAGCAGTTCTTCTACAGAGTCAAGGCTGCACCTGATCGTCCAAGGAGTAAGGCAGAGCTGTCGTCGCTTTTCCGAGCCTCTACCGTCACCCCCCAGAATCTAAAATAAATAATTGTACTTAGATTGTTGTACCTAGGTTTTCGTCCCTAGGCTTTCTTTGTACAAGCGAGTTTGTATTATGAAGTAAAAGTCCAGTCCTCCGATAATTGTTCTGTTCCTTTATATTTCATGGCAAATACTATTTTGGCCCTTTAGTACATCAATGACATTGCTGGCAGGTCAGTTTGTTCACTTAATGTTTAATTTTTTGCATTTATCTTATGAAGATTCTAAGTTTATCAGGCTTTTAACTTAGTTCTAAACTTGGGTAAATGCAGTATGGCTGTCCTGATCTCTACTTGAATGATTATTGTTATTATGTTGATAAAGAGTTAAAAAGGAATGAGCCACTGACAAATGCCTTTATTTTAGACCAAAGGCAACATGGTAATCCGAACTCCATTAGAAAATGAGACAAAGGGTCAATTTCAAGGTTACGTCTAGTTGGAGATTAATGCCCATCAACTTACTAGTAATTTGAACGCCATTGAAAAAGAAGATGAGGTCAATTTCAAGTTTCTGTCTAGTTATGGAAATTGGTGACCATCAACTTGCTTAATCGATTATCATAGTTCCAGGGTCTACGCTTACTAACAAGAACATCAAGTGTCAAAGACTCAAATTATTTTCACAGCTCTTAGATATTGTGTTTTAGTGTGGTAGACAACTTGTATTAAACTTACAATGTTTATATAAGACACTTGCTACTTTGTGTATGTAGCTTTAACATTATCTATTCTCTATGCACTTGTACTATGGAAGTTACGTTTACTTTCATTTTATATTTTTGTGAGTTCTACATTTATAAATTCTCAAGATGATTACAAGATTGTCTCAATTGTTATTCTTTTTTATAAAATTTCTTGGAGTGCTACAGGTTTTGTAATTCATAGTAATTATGCTTGCTATACATTATTTCAAGCTACACGTGTGTAATTTCAAATGATGTAGGCTGTCATATATATATATATATATATATATATATATATATATATTTTTTTTTTTTTATATATATATATATATATATATATATATATAGAAAACTGGAACACTTTGTAGGTGTTCTAAAATTTGGCGCAAAAAGTATTTGGGATGCTTTACTTAGGAACACGTTTCTAATGTTCCAATATTGGAACTCTTTTTAGCCGTTCCAATAATTGGGAAAAAAGAAATTTGGAATGTTTCGTTGGAACTCTTTTTTGGAACGCTTTATCGGAGTTCCAATATTGGAACACCATAAAAGCGTTCCAATAAATGTTTACTGGAACGCCTTTATTCCGTTCCAACAAATCTGGCAGCCCTTAAATAGGCACGGAATACAGGTGTGCCTAAAATTATTTGGAATAGAATTTTAGTGTTCCAAAAGGACCTTTTTGGTGTAGTGTCTGCTGCTGATTATGACGTATTTATGTTTTAGTTATGCATTGCAGTTTCCTACTTTTTGTACTATGCTTTGTAGTTTTTCTTTCTTCATTACATGACTGCAAGTTGGCTTAGTTTGCATCTTTTTTAACACTGCTAGTTTTATTTTTCATGGTTGTGTGATTGCAATTATTCTCTTTGTTAATCATTTATCTGTTTATGGGGGAGTACTTCGATATTTATTTGTGATAAATGACAAAGGGGGAGAAATATTTGATTATATATGATCATGTTATTCTTGGATAAGAATTTTGTCTCAGGATATGTCCATTTATGGGGGAGCCGGCGTATCCATCTACGGGGGAGCTATTCATTTCATGCCATTAATTTGCTTTTACTCCCTACAACATGTGTCCAAGTATGAATATTGGGGCATGAAAATATTGTTTTATCAATTATCAAAATAGAAGAGATTGTTGACCTAAACTGGTTCACAGTCAACCTAATTTTGAGTATTGACAAAAATGATATCTGTTATGATACAATATGACACATCTAGCTCAAAGGCAGAACATCATCACATATCGGTTTGAGAAAAGATGTCATCAACATATGAAGCTATTACTTGTTTTGTATCTATAATTTTACATTTATTTGAGTCTAGGATTATATACGCTGAGTAGCACTGAGTGTCTTAAACTTAGAATCATTTATCCAAAGTTCCACCAAACAATCACCAAACCAAACAAAATCCATTTGAACAACCTAGCCCTATTATCCATTCTGGCCCAAGAATATAGAATTCGGGATGAACTCTGCCCTAGGCAGAGTTCGGGTCGAATTCTGGTTCCTTAATTTAAGGATCCTAATTTCTAGCGTTTGCTGGTTGCTAGTTGTCCAACACCAAAAAAATTTGAATTTTGGGACAGAGTTCTGGCCGAACTCTGCCTCCCTGGACTAGTATATATAGGGCATAATATCTTTCATTTCAATCATCTCTTCATCTCATCTTCTTATCTTCTATAGCCTTATACATTCTAAGCCTACTCTTCCCATCTACTAGCCACACAACTTCCTAAGTCCCAAGGTGCTTAGTGCAATTCAGCTAGAAGTTCTGTGCAAGAGTTTGAAAGTAGTTGCTTCGACAATTCCAAGCTTCACCTCAGCGAAAGTGTAAGAAGTTGACGTGCACTTCTGAGTAAAGGCACGTGGTGTACCTCTATTTCACAAATAGTAGATTTTAATCCTGAGCAAGAGTTCTCAGGCCTGGATTAGTCCTCCAGGAGGGAAACCACGTTAAAACTGCTGTGTTTGTGTATGCTTTTCTGATATATTTTATTTTCATATTAATACTCTGATTAATTATTCTGTTAGTGAAAGAGTTAATTTTTTTTTGTTTATTATCGACACAAACTCTATTTACCCCCTCTAGAGTCGCCTACATGTACTTCACTTTACTCCCTCTCCATAGAGATAGTACTTCAAGAGCTTCAGAGCAAATATGACTGCCGCTAACTCTAAGTCATGGGTTGGATAATTCATCTCATGAGGTCTATGTTGCCTAGAAGCATAAGCTTTAACTCCCTTGTTCTTCTCTAGTACACAACCCAAGCCTTTTTCTAATGTATTACTGTAGAAAACCTTATGATCTGGAAGGTATAGCCAAAATTGATGCTGAAGTCAGTCTCTTTTTCAATTCCTCAAAGGCAAACATTCTTCTGTCCATACGACATCTTCGTTCTTCCTAGTGAGCTTCTTTAGTGGCTCTGCAATTCGGGCGAAGTCTTGTACAAATTTCCTACAATAGCTTGTTAATCCCAAAAATTCTGCCACGAGTCGGGTGTAGTCCAAGCTTCTACTACTGTAATCTTCTTTGGATCTTCTACGATACCATCTCCTGTTAGTACACGCCCTAGGAATTCTACCTTATTCAAGAAAAATTCACACTTAGAAAGCTTTTCATACAATTTTTCCTTCCTCAAGGTCACCAATATTATCCTCAGATGCTCTTCATGTTCTTCAGGAGTCTTCGAATATATCAGAATGTTATCAATAAAGACCACTACGAACTTGTCCAGATATTGGTGGAAGACCTTATTCATAAGGTTCATGAAAACTATAGGAGTGCTAGTGAGCTAAAAGGCATCACAAGAACTCGTATTGCCCATACCTGGTATTGAAAGCGGTCTCAGGATATCTTCCTTTCTTTCACCTGATGGTACCCTGACTTGAGATCAATTTTAGAGAATACCCTGGCTCCACTCAATTGATCAAATAGATCATCTATCCAAGGCAAAGGAAACTTGTTCTTGATGTTAATATTATTTAAAGCTCTATAGTAGATGCACATTCGGACAATTCCATGCATCTTTCTTGGGCACAAATAGAACCGGTGCTCCCTAAGGCGAGGCACTAGATCCGATGAAGCCTTTCCTTCTAACTCATCAATCTGCTCCTTCAACTCTTTGGGGTTAAGCCTATAGCAATTTTATGATACAGGGGATGCTTTTGGGACTAGATCAATGGTAAATTCGATATCCCTATTTGGTGGTAATCTTGGTAACTCATCTGGGAAAATATCTAGAAACTCTCCGATGATGGGGTAGGGTAACTCTTTCTCCTATACTACCGTTCCATAGTTGACTCCATCAACTCCGGTCTTGGCCTCTCTTGTGATCTTAAACTTTGGCCCTCCAGGTGGACTGAATGTCACACATCCTCTATAACAGTCTATAATTGCAAAGTTTTTGCTTAACCAGTCCATCCCGATGACTAGATCAAATCCTGAGAGGGACATTACGAGCAACTTTGCTGTAAAATCCCTACCTGTTTTAGTAATGGAATAACCACTGCAAACACTACTAACTAGTATGCTTCCCCCTTTGGTCGTAATTCTGTAAGCCTTCTTAGTCAACTCAGCTATTATGTGATATTTGACCATAAACTTCGGGAACAAAAAGCTATAGGATGCTCCAGAATCAAATAATGTAGTAGAAAAAAATGAGTAGAATAGAACCTGTAACCATCTTTATAGTCGGCTCTACCTCCTCAATGGCCATGAAGAAGGCTCTCCCCTGTAGCTGAGCACCCCTCTACTACTGGTATTGTTGAAAGCACTGGTGCTGAGTCGAAAGAGGTGGGCCCGTCGATGGTGGTTCTAGTGGTACTGTTGTCAGGCCCTTCTGAGGTGGAGCTGGACCTACTGCAGGGCAAAATGTAGTTGATGTACATTCCCTTGCCTAGTGATCAGCTGCTCGGTAGATCAAGAAATGTCCCAAGCGCCTACGATCAACCTGCCAGGTGTACCCCTTCTTCTGACAATACCTACAATTAGGAGTCTGTGTAACCTGTCTCTACTGAACTAGGGCTCTAGAAGAAGTTGTATCTGTAGAGCAAACACCTTCGTCTGAACATTGAAGTGCTTAGCTAGCCCCTGGTTGATACCTCCTCCAGACTCAGTCCCTCTTCGGATAAAGGTCCAGGTCAACCTCAACTCTCTGGGCAATCAAGACTGTATTAGTAATATTCTTGTACTATTCGTAATAACGTGAATTGAATCTCTTTCGATAATCCCTTATGGAACATCCTGGCAATTTCCTCAGGGTCTTTCACCTTGCTCCCGACAAACTGGCTCAATCGACTGAACTCAGTTGCGTACCCATCAATAATGTGAGTTCCTTGTTCGAGAGCCTGAAATTGCCTCTCTAAGGTTTCCCTGGCTACGACGGGAAATAATTTCTCCTTGAATAGCTCTATAAATCTCTTCCAAGTATGGTCAGGCATTGTGAGTTTAGTCTCATTCCAGAACCAAGTCCTGGCTAAGTCATGCAACTAGAGTCCTACTGCCTCTATCCTGAGGTCCTCTAGAAGTCTAGCTATGCGGAGTGGCCTCTTTAATCCTCAAGCCATTCGTTAGCATAAATGATCCCCTCTGTGCCATAGAAATAATAGGAGGCGAGCCTCTTGAAGTCAATAATAGTGCCCTCCTTTGTCAAGGTAGACTGCAGCTGAGACTGAGGCTGGGGTTGAGTCTGCATCTGAGGTTGACTGGCCATATTCTTCATGACTGCTATAGTAGCGAGATAGGAACTCTTGAAGCCCTCTTGCATGATAGTAGCCTGCTCTTTCTGAGCCTTGATCATGCCTCGAACTAACTCAAAGAGCTAAGGTCCACCCATGGGCATGGACTCAGATGAGTGCCTAGTAGAGGTAGCTCTTTGAGCTGGAGGCATAAGAATGGTCTCGATCTCCTCTTGACCCACTGGAGGGGAAGGAGTTGCTCTCTCGAAGATGGCCACACTAAGGGAGCGACCTCGTGGCTCTCGTCTTCCCTTTACCATTTTCTGGAATGAAAAAAAAGAATCATAGGTGTCCAATAGTATAGGAGAAGATAAAATAAAAAAATAATAGTATTATACAATCCATATCGGTCCTATGTTGTGATTAGTTTCTAGACCTACATGGACTGAATATGGGCTGGGGCGAATGAGAAAGAAGTGGGTTTTATAAATATTTAGTAATAGTATTTATTAGTTACTAGTTATTAACTAGTTAATTTCTTGATGGTTAGTAGTAATAATTGGTTGATTATTATATGGGTTAATTATTAGATAATATTTGGTAATTAGTTATATTAATTCTTAGTTAAATATTTAAAAAATAGTTAGTTAGTTTTTGTAACTTTCTAGAATACTCTAGGAATATATTTCTAAGAGGAACCTAATTATTTCTTTTCTTAACCATTTATAGGTGGATTTATAGACATTTGTCAACATCCAATAAAAGGCAAGTACTGGTATATCAACTTTACTTAGCGGCATGCATGTCATGATTTACACTATATCACTTGCTTTACTTTTTTCGTGTTTCATGTCGGAAGGAAGAACATTCATGAAGCATGTAGTTACCTTGGCCTATGGACATCTACATGACTACTAGCACTATATGTGCCTTGCATTTCTTACTTGCGTGACTGCTAGCCTATCATCTACGATATGTCTTACTCTTACTTGTGCATGACTGCTAGCATATCGGCTACGATGTGCCGCATACATGATAGTCCTACATGCTTATTGGTGTTCTATTGAACATGTTTTACGTAGTTTGTGCATGATTTCAGGTATTCTTTAATTTAATTGGTATTTACTGCCTTTGTTATTTTATGTACTATTACATCTTATTGTTGGGTACGTTTGAGTTACATTGTACTTTGCTGCTTTTTTGACTGGATTATTGTCATCTATAGGTGATGATGAGCTTGACTATCCCACACTCTATTGACCGTATGAAGACCTGATACTGGAGACCACTTTGGAGACTATCCAAGGCTAGAAGACTTTCCCTGAGGGGATTTAGATTGTAGTTTTGATGTTCATAGAAATTTGAGTATTGTATAGAGTTGCCTTTATCACTTAGTGGATATGTTTTCAATGATCTCTTGTAAATGGACATGTAATAAAAAGACATAGTGGATACAATGATTGTTGATAGGTTACGTGAGTAGAGCTGTGATGAAAGATTGATTCCCTCTACTTTGATGATTCCTAAGGTTTAGATGACTGACTTTCGCTGCTCACACAGTGTAGGCCGGGCGTAGCATGACTTGTACCTGATTATTTGGGAGTGGGTCATGATATGTTTGTCAAAAGTAGAGGGAAAAGAAAGGAAATGTGGGGTGTAGAGATGGTTCTAGGAATTTCTTCTAACAGCATGGCTTAGCTAGCCATGGCTAACTAACTAACCACTAATTATGATTAGCTAACAAACTAAGGACTAATTAGTCATAACTAACTATTTTCTAGTTAGCCATCACATAACACATCAAAACTAATCATAAATTAAAAAAAATTCCATTTAAACTATTATCTACTTTTTATTTAGTAAAACTAAATAATTAATAATTTGAAATAATATATAAAAGGACTCAAAGAAAATTTCTAATTAATCACATGGCCAATTTAGTCATGACTTAAAATTAACCACGATCGTCTCCTTTAAAAAATTTAAACTAATAAGAATTTGAAAAGAAAATCTATAATTCCTTTCAAAAAAATAGAGAAAAGTTCTATAAATTTTGAAACAATATTGGAAGTCAATTAGAAGGGTTACACAGGGACATGCAACCAAAACTTTCAGTGAGGCTAATCGTTAGGGACTTTATCTTGGCCTTATCATTGTTGTCGGCATAATCCCACTGGTATAGGAGGTGCTACACATAGCAACTAGCGTAGACGTGGTGGTCGACGAGCTGGAGACGACAGAAGATGCAAAGTAACTCTAGGGATCGGAGATCAATGACAAAAGGGAGAAGGAACTTTATTGCGGGGTGACATGCATGGAGTACGGTTGAGGAGCCATCGGGTTACACCCTCTCATCATACTGGAAGCGGAGATTATTATAGTCTAGTCAGTCTGAAGGTCCTGGAAGTGTTTGGACCAAACTCGGTCCATGTTCGGTAAAAATTCGATGGGTTTCGTAGTCAAAATATTAGCAGGGTCTAAGCCGAACTCAGGCCGAGATCGGTTCGATCAGAGATGAACGAGTCCTGGGTTTAAATCAGTACCATTGGATCTGTTTGACAGTCATATCTGATGGTAGGCTATTTAGGGATTTTTTAAACACTAAAATAGGTTTCTCCCTACATATTTATATGCGTTGAGGGAGGAGGCATAAGGAAAAGAACAATACATGAGATTTAGGGTGTTTGTCCACAGGAAGCTAAGAAAAGTTCATTCTTTTCTCTTAGGGCTCACCGTTCGAGTCAGAAGAAAAATGAGATCTGTATGAAGAGTCATCATCTTTGTACATGAAGATTGCTACGAATAGGGTCAGTGATTTTATTGTAATCTTCTGCTTTCTTCTTGAGTTTGGCGAGGGGGTTGAACCTTTGGACAAAGGATTCAACAAGTCTGTATTCAATCATGTATTTTGCCGAAAGAAATAAAAATTAGGATTTGTCTAGGTGACATGGTCGCTGAAAAAAATGTTATGTTCACATATGTTTTTTGTACTTGCGTTAGACGTATGTTGGCTATCTTCACGTGGGTTTGACAACGCTTCTGGGCCAACAAAGATCAGTTAATAATCGAAGGATTACAATTAGTTAGAGCTTGGATGTGAGAGAGAGAGAGAGAGAGAGTGTGTGTGTGTGTTCAATTATCATCATAGAAAATATGTAGGTGCCTGAGCTGCTTGTCAGCTACTAGGTAGCTTACTCATAGTCTTAACCTTTAAGAAATTAACTTTCTAGCGAGTATAGCCTATTACATAGTCACCTCTTCCTTAGCACTTGACACCTCATCTTTAGTGCATGTGGGGACCTACTATAACCCTATTGTCCCTAAATAAATAAAATCTAGAATTTCTCCTAATATTTTATAAATTTTTAGTAATTTTTGGAAGATTTTATTAGAATTTATTTAGTAAATTTTAGTAAAATCTAAATTTTCTAGTAGGGAGTGGCAAACTTGTAATTATCACCAAAGATGTTGGTTATTTACCCATTATGTAATGCTTAGCCGTATGACTTGGTAGGAATACTCTAGAATTTCCATTAACTAATCAAGATTAATGTTAATTAATCAGGATTAGTGTTAATCCTAAAGAATATTCTTTAGAATCTAGAATATCCCAAGGAATATTCTCTGGAATATTCTAGAAATATTCTTCCTAGCCTATGTACCTAGGGATTCTTGGTCTTTCATAATCATGGCTATAAATAGCCTCATTAATTGTTGATTAATTATTCTAATCACAATTCCTAAGTGGTCCTGATGACTGTGTCACTACTGTGTCCATTTCATCAATTCTATTTTCATATTTAGATTTCAGTCTGATGTAGACACACCCTTGTCCACACAAATATTATATGTCCATACCAACCCAACAGTGTCTCGTATCCTATGATACGGACATAATATATCCTAAACCCTAACTTCTGAACCTAACCCTAATTTTGTAGGATCTGCCATGTCCGGCCTTGGAGATCGTTGTCACCACCGTGTTTGGCAGGTTCAATGTCGAAGAAGCTGAGCTTCCATCACCAGATCCAGTAGCCACCATTACGAGAAGCATCGGAGTCCTCCACCGACCCCGCTAGAGTTTGCATGAGCCGCCGTCGACCGGATCCAGCGACCCCAACCGCTGATAACACCGGATCTACTGATCCTCACGTCCGTTGAAGACGAGATTCACCAACGTCGACTGCATCTAGACGTCGTCTCTAAAATCATCGTCCATCGTATCGTTGTTGGGAGCCGAATCTGGTCCATGGAGCTGTCAGGCTTGACTGCTTCGAGGAACCGAGCCACCGAGGTCACCTTCTTCTTTCAGTCATGCCTACTTCAGTTCTCCTTTGCTGTCATCCGTTGAACCTCGCAACTGTTGTACCCTCGAAGGATGCATAGACCCTTTATGAGCTATGATCCACTATGAAGCTGTGCCTGGTCGCCAGAGTCATCGTCGTCGAGCATCACCTTGCTGCTACCGCAACCGTCGGATTGAACATCTCACCACCGACAGCCGCCGAGGTAAAAACCTCTCACTGAACTCATTCCTTTGCTTCATCATCATCATCATCTTCTTCTTCTTCTTGTTCCTTTCTTTTAGGGTTTTGGTGGGAAAGAGTCGGCTGTGAGTGTGAAGAGGTGAGATAGAGTGTATTGGTGGGATGGGGTAGGGTTTAGTTAGGAATGGGCCTGGTTACAGTGAGCATGGGCCATTGTAAAAGAAATAGAAGAAAAAAATAATAAAAGGAAAGGGAAAACATTTAGGTGTTGGGCTCGGGTTTGAGCCGGCCCAATGGTTGGGCTGGTTGAGAAGGAAAAGAAAAGGCTATAGGCCTGGATGTTTTGGGCTGGGAGTTTTGCTATTGTTATTACTATTACTACTATTATTATTATTACTCTTACTCTTATTACTACTAATATTTTATTGTTGTTATTATTGTATTAAAATATTATATTTCTTAATATTAAAATACATGTCCACTCTAAAGTATTTTTCCATGAATTATTTTGGTTAAAACTAATTTGCTAGTATATATTTTATTAGTGTTTTATAATTTAATTATTATATGTTGCTAATCTCAATTATTATTATTCTACTAAGAATTATTTTGCTAGTAAATATATTTAAATAATTCTAGCTAATATCAATAATTAAATTAAATTTTGCTATAAAAATTATGTTAGTATTATTTTCTACAAAATTTTACTTGCTAGTTTATATATATATATATATATATATATATATATATATATATATATATATATATATATATATATATATATATATATATATATATATATATTTTGGAACCCGAACTTTATTGATGTATCAGGCACAAAATGTCGAAGCCTATACAAGTAAGCGCATCTTGCGCGAAAAGAAAATAGACAACAAAAAGTGGCCAGCCGCGAACAACCGCTCACTAGCCCGAGCCCATGGTTAGGTCAGCGCCGTCCGGAGGATGTCCGCGACATGGGAACAACGTCTGCCGATTTTGTGAATTTGTCGGAGGGTCTCCTTGATCTGTTGGTTGGGATTGTATTGGCTTCCTTTGTATCTGAATTTGTTCTAATTCTTCAAAAGGATCCAGATGTCAGCGGTTGCGATGATTTGATACCCGAGGGAGTCACCCCAGCTGGCGAGGAGATCGTTGAAGCCCCGACCTAAAGATCATTCTTGCAACGCAGAGAGAGGGAGTTCCATAGCAGAGCGGCGAGTTCGTCGGAGACTAGGACGTGCTTGACTGTTTCTAATCGGTTGAAAGTATAACAGTGGCATTTCGATGCCAGGCTGAATCCGATGGAGCTGAGGGCATCGTCAGTTGGAAGCTTCTTGCGTTGTACTTTCCAGAGCAGAATTGACCATTTGATGGGGATGCATGACTTATAAAATGAGGCGATGATAGGGGACGGTACTCCGATGCCTCTCAATATAGTCCTGGACGAAGCCAGCGTGAACATTCTATCGGACTTGGGGGACCACTTCCAAACATCGGGGTGGTCAGAGAGCTGTGCATCGACGGCTGCAAGACAGACTACGACCTCCGGTCCGAGCCAATCTCTGACCCTGTCCCACCTCCAACCAGAGTCGATGTCCCATAAGTCGCAGATCATACAATTCAGAAGGGGTTCAGAGTTTGCTGGAAGACGAGCTCTTCGAGCCAATGTTCGTGGCACGACAACGAACTACCGTTGCCAAGATGCAGGCGGATCATAGGTTCAGCGAGGTGACATCCGTACAGGATGCGTCGCCAGGATGTTGAAGATCTGTTGTTAGCGATCACGATCGCGGGTTAGGAGTATCTGAAGTATCTGGCCTTCATGAAGCGGGTCCAGATCGAGTTATCCGTACGGAGCTTCCACCACAACATCATAGAGCAGGCGACCACGATGTTCACTAGTCTGCTGAAACCCAGCCCGCCCTCATCTTTGGGTCTGGCCATGGTGTCCTAGCTGGCCTAGTGGTGCTTGTCCTTCCCGTCGTTGTGGCCCCAGAAGAAGTTAGAGAAGAGGGATTCTAATGAGGATAAAAGCTTTTTATGTGGTGATCAGACCGCCAGGGTGTAGATGGGGATGAATGAGAGGACATGCTTGATCAAAATTGTCTTTCCACCTGGGGAGAGGGTCGCATTATGCCAACCTTCGATTTTTTTCTTCTTCTGATTTTGGTCACCAGATCATTGAAGATGCCAGAGTTCGCTTTACCGTACACCAGCATGCAACCTAAGTAAGAGAACGACGTGTACGCGATGGAAAGGGAAGTCAGGTTGGAGAGAGTTGTCGAGTGGTTTCTGTGTAACACCCAATTTTCTAAAATGAGAGTAATTTTGAACTTTTATGATTTTAATCATTTAATGATGAGATTTAAATCATGTTATGATTTTTAGTGAATTTTAATCAATTTAAAACTATTTAAATCTGTCACTTGTAATTTTAATGTTTTGCTAGTGTAACCCTAGTGACTGCATGACCTGGAGACTAACCATGACCAAGGAGGCCTAACCATGTGATTAGGATGACTAATTACAACTTTTTAGCCTAAGGATATTTTGGTCGTTTTTGACTTATTAATGAAAATGAATTTTTCACTGATTATTATAGTACTAATCTTTTTATTAGAGACTAACCTAGTTTTGACCTAACCTAGATGTTAATGATGTTCATGGAGGCTTAGTTATAAAGTTAGAGACTTAATGACTAAGTTAGATTAATATCTAGATATTATGTTAGTAGATATTTGGTTAGATATTAGTGTAAGAAACCTACTTTTGATGTGAGCCTTTGATCAAGTTGAATTCATGTGGAAAAGCCTTAGCTACACATCTACAACTAAACCTAACCCTAATTTTCTAGTGTGATCGGCCATAGAGGCATCCCCTCCTATAAAGTATCATTTTGTAGCCCCTTGCCTCTTTTGAATGCCAACAAAGAACCCTAACTTGTTCCTCCCCAAATTCCTCCCCCTTATCCAAATTGATCCCAGATTGAGGCTACTCTCTTGCATTGGGATTCATTTCAGAAGTGGAGGCTAGTGGAGGCTTGCTTGCAAGGAGTGGAGCTCATTTGGACATTGCTTGAGGAAGGAAACTTCTCATGTAGGAGCCTTTTCATTGAGATTGACTCTCAATAGGTAATCCCTTCAAATCATCTCTAATTCTTGATTTGTTTCCATAGATGCATCCATCTAGGTGTCCCCTAGCCGTAGAGTGAGTTTGGTAGGAATTGGACTTGGTTTGGTGTGCGTATCGGACACGTGTCAGTGTCTATGTTTGAGTGTTTGATGAAATGCCTCTGTGGGATTTTTGTTCTTGTTTTCTGAAATAAATTACATATTTGGATAACTCTTGACATGCTGATCACGAAACCCTAACTCTGAGCATGATTTGGATTCATGTTCGTGTCCAAAATAGATACGAACGCGCTACACGAGGCCTCACGCGCGTGTCCTGCTGCTGTACGTCGATTGCTCGTAGCATAGGCCACGTGGGTGCGTGCCACTTGGCATGGACGTGGGGGCAGTGACTGACAAGTCAGCCCCCAAGTCTCATGACCTATCGTGTCGTGTCAGACACGAAATCGTGGCTGCACTGGTCCTTGCCTACACTTTGCACACGTAAAAATGTGCCCTGATACGCACTTCGTGTGTGGACACTTAAACACATGGACACTGTGCAGGGTGATGAATCACTAGCCCTATGATCCCTCTAGCACTGTATACGTGCACATAGTGTCTCGTGAACTGTGTCGAGTCCATTTCGACTCGACATGGCCGCACGAGGAGTGGTTTCTACTGATTTCTGATACATACTATTTTTGGCATATTTGACACATTGTGTCCTGTTTTGGATACGAGGGCACACCTATGGGTGTGCACATATATGCTAGACCACTATATACATGGTTCACTACTTGCTTTCAAGTTTGATTATCATTTCGAATTGGTTTTTTATTGATAACTCATTTCCAGGTTGGTTTTCGAAAGTTTACTGAAAAACTGGGATTTTGGTTTTGAATGAGAATTCGAGTTTGTATTACATATTTCCTGTTAAAGTATAACTTAGTTAATTATTGAATGAAAACTGAAAACATGTTTAAACTAAGTTTGACATGTTAACATTAATATAGGTTTACATGTTAACCTTGATGCACACTGTGAATGGGGATTTGGGAAAAACTGAGATTAACTTGATATGTTAACTTTGATGTAAAACTAAGAAATGGGTTTTCGAATGAGGCTTGATTTTATGTAATGAATTGATTTAAATTTTGTATGTGATTTGGGTTCGAATTTATGTAAACCTGAGAATGGGTTGATATTAAACCTGAGATCACTTGTATATATAAACCTGAGAAACACTCTACATACACACAGCCCCTGTTGAGACCCTCCTTACCTATGTATAGTACCACAGTTTTACTTCGACACTAACACTATTCATGTGACACATTACTGTCATACACACATTTACCTAATGTATATTGCTATGCTTTGACACTCACATGTTCACTATATCACACTTATATATAGTTCACCCTATGACACTATGCTTCATACCATGTCCACATTCACATTATACTCTTCATTACTCCAATTGACACAGTTTCACCTTGACACCCATATTATACATTCACTTGACACTTATTGACACTACTTGACACATATACACAAACACTCTTCACATTACATTGACACCCCTATATATATATATAGCTATAGATATATGATAATGTATGTGATAAGTGATAACATGAATGCCTATTTGTGAATCTATATTTAGTACTTGTATTATAGGCAATAGCCAATAAGATGTATATATATATATTATATGTATATGCCTTAGGTAATATTGGTATTGTGCTAGCCTAAATTGCCTAGAATAGCTTGTTTAGGCCTAGAAAGACTAGTTAAACTTAGTTTGTTTAGACCTAGAATTGACTAACCTAGACTAGTTGACCATTGTTGACCCAACCCTAGCTAGTTTGACCACAGTTGACCGAGAGTTGACTTTAACCTAGAATGACCTAGACATCATGTAGAATGTTTTGTAATATTCAATTATACCATTCTAGACATTTTATGACCTGTGTTGCTCTAAATAGGACTCATCTACTCTGTTTGGACATCTACACTCACCAGATACTCAAGATATCAGGCGAGTACATTCTCTGACCGTTTCATACTTGCTAGAACTTATATTCTTGCTTTAGATTACTTTACTTGATGCTGTCACGTTGGTAACACGGATTGGTATTATATGGATCTTTTCATGAGATGTTATTCCCTTTGGGAGTATCGGATACTTTATGTCATGTGTGTTTCACTTACATCATGTATCTCTATACTTTCACTATTCATGTATACTCTTGTGATTCATGTACTCTCATGTTCACAAAGCCTTCATGAATCAATTTCACGTGCTCTCATTTATGAGGCAGTGAAATCATGAATCTTAACATAACTTGTCTCGATCCTTGTGTATTGACTGGGGATAGGAGAGTAGAAATAGTCATGTGAATAATTCCAAAGTAGTGTAACCATGAATCAACTCTGTAGTATAGCCATGAATCATATCCTGCTGTTCACATGTCTATCTTGTACTCTAAATCACTAGTCACTGATAGTTCTTTACTTATAATAGATATTTCCATTACAGTCATCTCCTTACTTCATGTACATTCTTTCAGTTATTCATGTATCTTACTCTATTGCATGCTTTATATTTTCTGACATGATATGAAATGCGTAAGATGTATTGTGCTCGTTCTTGTCCTGACTGGACCTGTTGAAAATATTATAGATAAGACCGAGGGTTCTGTACCACCAACTATGGAGCACACACCTAGATGTTATCTGTGGGTTGGACCTTCAGGAGGAACCAATCATAGTTGTGGACACTTCCTTTCAGACTAGTCTAGTTAGCTAGTCAGTTATCTTATTTTTTATGTCGTCTTGTTTTATTTGGACTTGGAGATGTATTAAACTTGGTTGTTGTTGTTGTTGTGTCATCTAGACACTTAGACTTATTCTCTTCTGTCTGTACTTCACTTGGTTTTATATATCTATCTTATCGTGCTGTTATCCATCTTTAGATTGGTGATTGAGTTGTATCTTCTGTGATTGGCCTCCGTTTGGAGAGTATATCGTATCGTACTTAGTTGTGATGATAACCTAGAGCAGCGTTCTACTGCCGACACTGCGGCATAGGCTGGACGTACCCACTTCTCGTATCCCTACACAGGGTGCGGGTCGTGACATCCTGTCTGCTTTGTGGAAGGTGTAGATGACACTTTTGTTGGGGTTAACTCGCTGGCCCACGCATCTGGTGTGTTTTTCTATCATTCTGTGGACCACCTCGACCGACCCGATATCGCTTGATGAGAAAATGAGGATGTCATCAGCATAGGCTAGATGAGTGATTAAAGGAAATCCAGTGGTGGTATGAAAGTGGTAGAATCTGGAAGTGTTAGCCATATTGTTACAGTTTCTGCTGAGCACTTCGACAGCTATAATGAAGATAGTGGAGGATAGCGGGTCACCCTGTCTAACCTCCCGGCTGGATTTAAAGAAGCCATCGGCTTGCCCTTTGATGACAGTGGAGAACTAGGACTTTCTTATGGATCTGAAGATGACGTCAATCCAAATTTTGGAGAAGCCAAAGGCCCTGAAGTCCCAGATCATGAACTGCCAGTCCAGACGATCATAAGCCTTCTCCATGTCAAGTTTGATGGCGACATTCCCACCCTGGATGGAAATTTCATGCAAGTAATCATTTCCTGTGCAAGGAGGATGTTGTCAGTGATGTTCCGGCCCGAGACAAAACTGCTTTGCTCTTCAAAAATGATCTTGGGGAGGAGAGCGACCATGCAAGTAGCGATGATCTTCGAGATGATTTTATTGGTGAAGGTACACAAGCTGATGGTTCGGAAGTCTTTGAAGGTCTCCGGGTTGTCTTTTTTGGGGATGAGGATTAGGTTAGCACAGGAGATGGAATTGGGGTATCTCGCACCTTGAAAAAAGGTGGCTGCAGCCTCGTGGTAGTTGGGAGCAATGATGTCCCTGCAAGATTTGAAGAATACACCGGAGAAACTGTCGGCACCGGGAGCGCTGTGTTCATCGAAGGTCCAGACTGCACACTTGACTTCCTCCGCGGAAGGGGGGTCAGCAGCTGCTCGTTCTCTCCCTCGTTGATCATATTGGGGATATTGGCCAGGATTTCCTCATCCTTAATAATGACCTCTTTGGAGAATAATTTTGTGTAGAAATCAGTGGCAGTCGTGTGAATGCTCCTCTGGTCTTTGAGTAAGATGTCGTCGTCGTCGGAGATTTGGTGCAGGTTAAGTTGTTGCTTATGACCTTTGACACAAGAGTGGAAGAAGTTGGAGTTCCTATCCCCATTGGCGTCCCAGGTGAATCTAGATTTCTGCTTCCAGAATTCAGTCTTGACTTTCAACCGGGATGTGAGGAGGGGTCTGGTGAGGTTGAGCGTCGTTCGATTCTTCAGAGAATGGTTGGAGGTGAATAGGTTCTCAACCCGGGTGACGTCATCCTCCGTCGTCTTGATTGCCTGGAAAATATTGTCGAAAGTGCTTCTGCTCCAGGTCGAAAGTGCTCTCATAGTAGCTTTGAGTTTGGCTGCCACTCGAGCGAGAGGGGTCGGGCTTACTCGTCGATCTCCAGGCGAAAGCTACGACGTTTCAAAATTGAGGGTAGTGGCTCCAAAAATCCAGGAATCGAAAAGGTTTCTTGATCAGGTTGGAATTGCTGCTGATCTCGATTAGAAGAGGGGAATGGTCCAATTTTGTGGAGTTAAGGTGGAAGATATTAGAGATGAGACCTATGTCTGACCAACGGTTGTCGATCAACACTCGATCGAGACGGGATTATTGTCTACGGGAGCCTTCTTACATGTTACACCAAGTGAAAGCGTTGCCGGAGAAAGGGAGTGGGGACAAGTGGGCGTTGAAGATAAA
>JANAVB010025794.1:7867744-7957744 GCA_029216955.1 Iris pallida | reverse complement strand
GAGCCGCATGAAGGACGTCTTATGACCGAGCCGCATGAGGAATGTCTCATGACTGAGCCGCATGAAGGACGTCTCATGACCGAGCCGCATGAGGAATGTCTCATGACCGAGCCGCATGAAGGACGTCTCATGACTCGCATGAGGAATATCTCGATCAGCCCGTGCACTCGCTTTGTGGGCCCGGGTATCCCGAACACATGAGTGCGTAGGTATCATGTTTGCTCCATGATGTGGGGCTAATAGAAACACTTTCCCTCGATCTTTGTTGGGAGACTCTTGAGAACCACTCTGTCCGTTTGCCGCCGGGGGCTGGACACGAGCGGCTCTGTACAACTTTCCATCAGAAGCCCACTTAACGGGACGTTCTTGATGGTCAGAGGTTGGGACAGCTGACTGAGCCCGATGAGCCCGTATTGCCCTAGACTTCTTCTACTTAGCACCCGAAGGTGCGCAATAGGAAGTGTCCAAGTTTGGAAGGAGGGGAGAGAAGTTGGTGCCCTTTTCAAAGGAAGAAATGGGGCTCTATTTATAGAATGGAGTGAGCCCTTTCTTCTTCTCCTTTCCGATGTGGGACTAAAAGCAATATTTTCCATGCTTCTACATGACCCCCTTCAAAGTTTCCAAATTTCAAATTTGGAACACTTTGAATAAGAAGCATGGAAAGTAGAGTTGTTTGAGTGTGGCAATCCAATCAGAGGTAGCATGGACGTGATAGGTTTGGATAGTTCCGCTGGAGATTTTATGTGGACTTATCATCCTTGGCGTACCTCGGTTTTAGGTACGAATAATAAGTTGAGAGAGGGAACCATCATATTTACCTAGAGGGGATTAGGACGTGGTAAATATGGGTCTAAAGTAGAGCCTTCCTACTCAGAGGTAATGAGGACATGGTAGGAGTGAACTCGAATGAGGATACATAGAACAACTCAGAGGTGCTATCAATGTGGAAGTTCTATGCATTGGGTGAAAGAATGCTATGGAACAGCTGGGCTCCGAAAGCATGTAATGATGAGAAAAGATGTGGATGTACTAGGGGACCTAGTACGACATTTAGGGTCAACAGAGGACATTTGTGGACCTATTATCCTTAGCATACCTTGGTTTTAGGTACGGATAATAAGTTTGATAGGGATACCTAGAACAACTCCACGATAAGGCGGATATGGAGGTTCTTGGTATCGGACGAAAGAATGCCATGGAGCAGCTGGGCTCCCGGGGCATGATAAGAAATTTACGGTCAACAAAGGACATTTGTGGTCAACTGAGGACATTTGTGGGCCTATTATCCTTAGCGTACCCTGGTTCAGGGTACGGATAATAAGACGAGAGAGAAACAACATACTTACTCAGCGGTAATGAGGACATGGCAAGTACGAAGGTTTTACCGTGGAGTCTTCCTACTCAGAGGTAATGAGGACATGGCAGGAGTGCACTCAGCGGAGAATATTTGTGGACCTATTATCCTTAGCGTACTCTGGTTATGGGTACGGATAATAAGTCGAAAGGGATCAACATACTTACTCAGAGGTAATGAGGACGTGGCAAGCATGAGGGTTTCTTCGACGGAGCCTTCCCACTCAGAGGTAATGAGGACATGGTAGGAGTGGGCTCAATGAAGGAGGGTACATAGCGACTCAGAGGTAATGAGGACATAGAAGTTCTATGTAAAAGGGTGATTTGTTTTTGGCGGAAGTGAAACGACTCAGAGGAAATGAGGACATGGCCGTTTTAGAAATTTGTGGATCTGTTACCCTTTTTGTGCACTGGGAGTGCAGGTAGTGGGTCATGAGGGAGGATCTCTTCCAGGAAGAAGGTTCAGAGGTATGGTCATACATGACCTTCCTCCGGAAGAGTGACCGGAATGTGAGTTCAGAGGCACCTGCGGGTACATAACTCGATAATTTAGAATTTGGAAGTGTGAGTTCAGCGGCACCAGCTGGTACATGACTCGATAATCTGGAATATTGTAAAAGTGAGTTTAGCGGCACCAGCGGGTATATGACTCGATAATCTGGAATGTTGTGGCTGTAAGTTCTGCGACAACAACGGGTACATGACTTGGTAATCTAGAATATTGTGGAAATGAGTTCAGCGGTACCGGAGGGTATATAACTCAATAATCTGGGATTTGGAGAATGTGAGTTCAGCGGTACCGGAGGGTACATAACTCAATCATCAGGTTTTCTTTTTTTTTTTGAGGATGTCGTTTCGGACAGGAGCATGCCGTTGATGGGCAACATGAGCAAGTCTCAGTGTGAGCAGCCACATACTTGGCAAGCTCCGACTCTTCTTCGGTCACCCCCTGTGTAAATGTAGACTGGGAGGACGACCCGGGGAGCTTAATCGTCAGCGGTTCAGTTGATGGAGTTGAGCGTGGAGTTGCTGGCAGACTAGCAACCCCCAGTTTGGTACTCGATGTAGGGCGAGGCGTGGCTAGTTCGCTGGAAGTGTCAGACCTTGCTTCTGGGTGACGACCCTTCTTGGGAAGGCGTATCGTCAGTGGTTTGTCGGAGGGATTGAGCTTCTCCATTTGGGTTTGACCGACTCTCGGCAGTCTGATTGTTAGTGGTCTCATTGTGGATCTTGGCGCTTGGCCAGTCCTTGGCAGCCGGATTATCATCTGCTCTTCTTGTACCGAAAGGCTGATTGCGTCCTTATGCAGAGTGGCGGTAAGGGGTACAGACCTGCCCGGTTTGCGAGCTTGGAGGTGGATCGTCAGGGGTCCTTCTGATCCCGTGGCCGTTTCGGTACTAGCTTGTTCATTTCCTTCATCAAGGTGCCTCTTCGACTTTTCATATAGGCAGGAGTCTGAGTAGTAATATTTGACCCTTTTGAAGGGATCGATGTCAGCAAATTCCGTCTTCACGAAGCCGTGTTTGTCGACATATTTGAAGCATTGGTGTAGCGTGGAAGGCACGATCATGTAATTGTGTATCCATGGACGCCCCAAGAGGATGTTATTAGAAGTAGGGATATTTAGACTTTGGGTCTCAAATAAGTTTCAAAATTAGTGTTTGGGTCTCCATATTATACATAATTAGTGTTTGGGTATCAAAAGTGTCACCAAAAATAATTAGTGACACTTTTGGTGCACTTTTGATGACACTTTTGAGACATTAGTGACACTTTTGAGACCCAAACACTAATTATGTATAATATGGAGACCCAAACACTAATTTTGAAACTTATTTGAGATCCAAATTCTAAATATCCCAAAGAAGTATCTGCATCTATGACGTAGCAGGTGACTTCGGATTGGAGGTCGCCAATTTAACACTTCAGACGAATCTTCCCAATAGGGTAGCTCCTGTCCGAATTGAAACCACTGTTGGTGGTGCTTGTAGGTGTCAGGCGATGCATTGGGATGCGGAGATGATGTAGCAGACCCTTTGGGATGATGCTTATGGAAGAGCCAGGATCAATGTGCATCCGATCCACCTTTACGTCGCCGATGTATCCCGTGTAGTATAGCGGGCGATCATATAGGTTGGTTTTGATGAGCATGTCCTGCGGAGTGAAGACGATGTTGGGCATTGCTCCCGTGCAGGCACTGTCTTGGAGATCCACAGGTGAGTCCTCCCCGGTGAGGTTGGATTGAGCCAGATAAGCATCGACATTTTGGAGTGCTTCGCTCAATACAATACGAACGTCTTTGGAGAGCCTTAGGAGTTCGTACAGTGACAATTTGGCCGGAGTGTTAGCCAATTGTGCTAAGATGTCAAAGTTGTAGGGCCTCTCTAGCCCTTAGGCTGTGTCTTTTCGGAGAGATTTGTCGAAGCGAGTCTTCTTCGGCCTAGGCTTGTCGGTCGTCGAAGGCTGAGCCGGTCCCGGAGCATCAGTTTTAGTGGGTTGATGATTTTCGGCTGGGTTGTCAACCACAGGCTGGGATTGCGCTCCGGACCGTGTAATGACGGCTGTAGCTTCCTCGTTGTCTGCTGAGTTTGTGTGGCAGGTCCTGATTTTTTTACTCTTTTTGTTGGTGGGAGATGATGTGGGCCGAGTTACTTCCGACACCAAGTCTGGATGGACCCACATGACCTCCCCCCGTGAGGTGGTGAGAGGTACTAGACCAGCAGCCTGTTCCTGGGGAGGTGGAAGATTGGTAATCTCCATTATCGCCAGAGGGATGGGGATTATCCCGTCTTGAGCCTCCGTTGGAGGGAAGCTGCCAAATTGTACGGACACCATATTGGCTGCTACGGTTACCTCTTCAAGTCGATGGCCAGAGCGTTCGAATCGATGAGGCTTTGGATGTACCGTTTTAGTTGGTAGCAGTCGTGTGTAGCGTGGTGTACATAACGGTGGTAATGGCAGAACTTTGGGTTCTCTAGATCAGCCGGCCGAGGCTCCCGTCTTGGTGGAGGAAGCTAAATTCTACCTCCTTGTATGAGCATGTCTAAGATAGGCTTGCCGTGGCCGTCTTCGAAAGAGTAAGTGATCTGAGGCCATTGTTTGTCTGCTGGTTGTGACTCGGGCTTCTGGGCCGTGTCGGCAACCATAGCTTGCTTTTCCTTACTGTCCCGATTGTTGGAGGGGTTACCCCCATTATCGTTGTTGGGACATTTGCCCTTGTTTTCTCCTTCTGAGATGTGCAATCCCAGTTGGCGAGCCTTCTTCAGTCGTTCTTCGGCACTTGTGGCGCTGATGATGAACGCCTTCCAATCTTTGAATTGACTTTCGCCCATCCAGAGACTGATCGTTGGAAGCAGTCTCTTTTGGCAAATTTCAATCAAAGAGGAATCTGGATTTCCGAAAGGCAGTTTCATGGAGGTCTGGCGGAACCACTCGATGTAGTTCCTTGTCAACTCCTTCTCCCCTTGGACGACGTCCATGAGAGTGGACATAGTGACGTCCTGTCCTACTTCGTAGAATCGCTCCAAGAATAGGCGCTTGAAGCTGGCGAAGGAGTGGATGCTGTTGTCCGGTAGATTGCGGTACCAATCGAAGGCGACTCCTTCTAATGACCCAATGAATAACCATGTGAGGATAACATCATCATGGGGCAGATGGTCGGTGGTAACCTCGAAGTAAGTGATGTACCGACTTGCTGAGGTTTTGCCATCATACGGGTTGATATTGAACGACTTATATCTTGGTAGGAAAGGAACATCCCTCCATTCAGCTGGGTATGGTTGCCGTATTCTGAGATCTTGAGCGTTTTCTCGGGCATGGAACATGGCTCGGAGCTCCTGGACCTCTCTCCTCACTTCTCGGGTCTCATCTGTCGCGGTAGGGGCTGTTATTTCGGGAGGACTATTGCCCGGGTTTGGTGCTGCTGAGTTCGAATCTATATTGACCGCGGGGCCCGTGCTTGTTTGAACAGGCGTTTCTCCTTGTAGAGTGGGCAGGGCCGCTTTAATCTCGTCTATAGACTTGACCAAAGCAAGTAATATGGCTTCGAGGTCGTCGATGTGCTGGCGATCATTGGAACCACCTTGATTGCTGTCTGTCATGAAAACCGTGAGGAGGGATGGAAGGAACGGTAGAGGATGTGCCCTCCGAGTCGTACCCATGCACCGAGAAGTCATCGGGATAGGTGGAAATGTTCTCTTCGGGCTCGGACTCGGAGGGAACGGTATCCCCAGCTTCAGAGCTTGCTTCGTCTTGAGAGTTACGGATGTCCTCGGGGACATCAACGTCTGTTGCCCCTGATGGAAGAGTTGTTTTTTCGGGCTCGGCTCCTTGAAACATCGGATTGTTGCAGATGTTCGGAGGAGTGCTACCCCCAGTTTCCTCAACCCCGAGGGATGTGGATGATGAATTTCCCATCGCGATAAATTTTGTCTTTGAACGGGTGTGTTGGAATACACCGGTAGAGGACAACCGTTTAGACGATAGTTTCTTAGCTGTAGTGGTTGATATCTTGGGACTGGAAATACTCGTCTTTTTCCTTCTCCCTTCGGCGGGGACCTTTTGAGCGGAATTACAGGAGACAACATGAGGTGCCTCATCTTCTGAGTTCGGGTGCTGTAGGCTTTGGAAGACGGACGGCCGATCTTCCGTTACTGCTGCATTGTTGCAGCAGCAATTGACGATGATTTGGGTGTAGCGATGTCCAAGCGAGACGGACACTCCTTTTCTTTTCTTACGTTTGTGGAGGATCGCCTCCCGCAGGTCAGAGGAACCACTCTGTCTGTTTGCCGCCGGGGGCTGGACTCGAGAGGTTGTATACAACTTCCCATTCGAGGCCCGTATGATAGTGAACGGGACGCCCGAATAGTCAGAGGTTGGGACAGCTGACTGGGCCTGATGAGCCCGTGCTGTCCTAGACTTCCTCCTTTTAGCACTTGTGGGTGCGTAATAGGAGGAGTCCAAGTTGGATACCACAGAGTCTGGCTTATCATCCAGAGAATCATTAGGGTCAGGACCGCATGAGAGACGGTCGAAGACTGATCGAGAGAAGCGTGAAACGGATGCTATGCGGCTAGGGTTGGGTACCGTGCAGGCTGTCTGCATGCGGTTGTCTTTTGCCGTTGGACGAATTATTTTTGTGTGGCTAGGAGTCACGACCGTACAGGCTGGCCGCATGCGGTTGGCAATTGTGGCCGTATGGGTTTTCTGCAAGAGATTGACTCCCACAGCCACATGAGTTTCATTCGTGTGGTTGGCAACTGTAGCCGCATAAGCTATGTGGCTGACAGATATGGCCGTATGAGTTTTCTTCATGCGGCTGGAGGATGTAGCTGCATGAACTTTCTCCCTGCTGCTGATACCCTTATGCGGCTCGGATCTTATAGAGTTCCTCTTTGTTCCTGCAAGTCTAGCATCATAGTGTTTTCTTCTGCCAGACTTGGGGACAGCAGAGTTGTCTACGATCTGATGTGGGGCCGCAGGGGAATCTTGCTCGCCGTCTTGAACAACAGAGGGTGTCTCCGCAAGAGCTTCAGTAGGAATGAAGGATCGGGGTCTCCACTCCTTACGGGCCTTCTTTGTGCGAGCTCGCTTCTGGACTGGGCCAGTGCTTTTGTCGGAGAGCATCTCTTCGAACGCCTGTTGGTCGAACCGGGCGACCATTTTTTGTTGCGTGGAGCCAAGCTTGGCTGCATCCGATTGCGTCACCAACTCCTCAGCCGTGGAGAAGTTAGTCCCCAGCAGAGTCGCCATCGTGTTTGCCATGAAATATAAAAAAAATAGAACAATTATCGGAGGACCGAACTTTTACTTCACGTTACAAACTCGCTTGTACAAAGAAAGCCTAGGGACGAAAACCTAGGTACAACAGTCTAAGTACAATTGTTTATTTTAGATTCTGGGGGATGACGATAGAGGCTCGGAAAGGCGACGGCAGCCCTGCCTTATTCCTTGGACGATAGGTATGCAGCCTTGGCTCCTTGTGAAAAGATGGTTGGCGTTGACGAAGAAATGCTCTTTTTGCTCCTCTGTTGCTCTTCTGGCTTCTCTCTCTCTCTCTGTATTTTTTCTCTGACTACTGGGGAGTCTCTCTGTGTATACATATTTTTCTCTCTGAAATTGTCTATCTCACAAGGGAATGGCACCTTGCTATTTATAATAGTGGGGGGCATCATTAGGGTTTGCAAAGATTGCCTCTTGGAGATGGCGGCGGCTTGTGGATTGTGTAGGAATGAAATAGTAAAGCGTAATACTCTAGATGGGGGGTGAATAGAGTTGGCAGTGGAATAATGCTAATTAAAAAAGTTAGCAGCACAATCACAGAATATTAATCACAACTAAAATAATATAAAGGCAAAGTTAAGAGAGCAAACGCAAAGACAGCAATGTATACTGGTATTCCTCTGTTGAGGACTAATCCTGTCGGTAGAACTCTTGCTACCAGTTGAATCCACTATTGGAAAAACCGCAAGTTTTCTTACGAAGTCCTTGCAACTTCTACAACGCGAGCTTTGATACGAAGAATTCGTCCAACTTCAAATGTGAAGAGGTATTCTTCAATCAAGCCTTCTGATTACAATCTCTTAGAAACTTCTAGACCGTACCGCACTGGCAAATTGACTAGAGGATTGTAACTGGCTTGGGATCTAAAATTGAAAGCTCTAGAAAATACTTTGGAAGACTGAAAGCTTTAGATAGAGAGAAGATTGAAAGTAAATGAGTGAATTGAAATGATCGAAATCCTTCTCTATTTATAGGAGTTCCAATGGCAGACTTCTGTCAGAATTCGGGCAGAATTCGGGCAGAACTCTTTGAGCAAATCTCGGTCAAATCTGCAACTGCAGGAGGACCAAGTTCCAGAGTTTCAAAATCACAACGGACACTAACCGAACTCTGGCCGAACTCTGGCCAAGTTCTGTCAGGGTTAGGTTAGGGTTTTAAAAATAGGTTTTGGTGATTTTTGAAAATCTTTTTGAAAACCTTTTCGTAAACATTTTTGATAGGTCATTTTTAAAAACATTTTGAACTATTTTGGGATAGCCTATTTGCCAGTACGACTCGGTGTACAACATATTCCTAGACTCAAATAAAATAAAAATTATATTGCATAGAAAATACAGACTCGAGTAGGCAAACAGATCTTCAGTCTTGAACGGAGTGGATAGCCAATCTTGCTTATGTCCAAGAATCCGAGATGTCCCAACTAGCTTTCTATAGCTTTGTATATCCAGACAGAGTTTGATCAATTATTAAAATCAGGTTGACCATATGACCAATGGGCCAACAATCTTCCCCATTTTGATAATTGACAAACTATGAATGATATAACATTAAGCTTGTTCAAAAAGAATCAAAACGTAAAATTGTTCATGTCCTGTATTGAACTCAGTCCTGTATTGAACTCAATTAAAAGTGTTAGATCTTTAATTTTCTCCCCCTTTGTCACTTAGCAAAATAATTGCACAAGAGAAGGCTCCCCCGCATTTAATGCAGAATGCTCCCTCGCAATCAATGCATAAGTAACAAAAGTGAGAAAGCATAAGAAATAAAACATAAAGAGTAGAGAGATATCATCACAGGCATGTAAAGTTTTTACAGATTATCATCACAGGCATGCTATTGTTTCAAAAACATAAAAAACCTCAGGCATGCTATTTCACAGGCAGTTTGTAATGAAGAAGCAGTATAAAGAGATAGTGCTAAAACAAAGTGCTAAAATAAACTGAAATACCATAACTGAAAAACCATAAACATGTCCATGAAGATAAATAGTACTGAAAGCAAAACAGAAAGTGCTGATAAATACTAGAAAGTACTGATAAAAAGAAATACTGATAAAAACTTGGAATGTTGGAGCATTTCCAAGTATACAATAGAATGTCACTAAAGAATCAAATCACATCTCCTCATCACTATCCTCGTCATCATCATCATCAGCAGCTCGGCCAGCATGACCGGAAGGACCAGCACCAGAAGTACCAGCGCCAGAAGGATGAGTAGGGGCGCCAGCATAGAACTCACCAACGTAGTCACGAGGTGCACGATACCAATCATAGGCGTTACCTGGCTGGAAGTAGGCATGGACAGCCTCATCCTCACAGCGGTAACCCGAAAAAGCTGGATCTCGAGGGATGGAGGCGGCAGAGTGACCAGTCTGGGCAAAACGCAGATCGGCCAAGGAGTTTGCCATCGCATGGTAATGGGTGACGTCGCGGAACTCACGCTCGCGAGCCATGTCCGTCAACGAGACGTGCAAAGCAGATAAGTGCTGATGTATGCCCTCAAATGTAGTGGCATACTGCTGATGTGGTGGTGGAGGTACAGTAGGAGGAGCAGGAGGTGGAGCTGAAGCAGTCCGGCTGCGACGAGATAGCTGAAGAAACTTGGGCTCAGAGTCCTGAGTACAAGTCGATAGATCGATCTCGAATCGCTGAAAGATACGAGGGAGAATCATCGCGTAAGAGAGATTTCGATCTCTTGCACGACATCGCTCCATCATTTGAATGATAGTCTTAGGGGTAGAAAAAGGAATCCCCTTAAGAATATAGTACATGGCGGACAGCTCAAGTGAGGTCACATCATATTTGGAAGTGGATTTGGGAAGGATAGTAGAGTAGATGATGCGATACAATTCGTAGTTGAACAAGTTCAGGTTGTTAGCCTTGAACTTTCCAGAGCGTACTCTGTCAGAGCACAGAGTTCCGCTTTGAAACTAGTGAGTGTCGTACCTTCGGGAAAATTGAATTTCGTGATGTCTACTAGCGGTTCACCTTCATTGGGAATACCAAGAATCTCCGCTAGGAGGGCATCATCGAACTCGATGTCGATGCCTCCAACATGTGTGCTCACGACAAAAGTGTTTGCTACGAGATTGCAATAGAATAAACGAATGGCATTAGTAGCTATCGGGAAGCACAGTTTAACAAATAAGTGTAACCCTAATGCCTCAAACAAGTGACGATGATCGGGAAATACCGTAAAACCTATCGAAAGCGTCGTCGCTCGTTTGGATCGACGAAAAGAGTGAATCCGTGTGTGGATTCGAAGACGACCCTTCCTCACTAGGAGTGGTCTTCTTCTTCCTCTTAAATGGATTAAATTTAGGTGCCATAGAAATAAAAAGCATGAATTGAAAGGTGGAGAGAGAGGGAGTTATACCTCACGAAATCAGGATATGTTGTAGAGAATGTCGATCTTCGCACGATTCCAAAATTTGGAGAGATTTTACCAAGTAGATTGGAAGGAAAAGATTGGTGAAGAACTAGGGTTTGATGGCTCGGGTCGGCTTCTGCTGCTGTTTGAATTGGTTTGGAAGCAATGAAAGAGAAGAAGCTCTCGGGTTCTGGATATATACACAGATACCCTCAACCGAACTCGAGCCGAATTCGGTCAGAGCTCTGGACGAATTCGCCTAGGGTTCTTCAAAGTTGATTTTTGCTACTTCTTTTTTATTGTCTCAATTCAAAAATTTAATTCAAAGATTAGTTATTTTAGCTTCAAATAACATAATTAATAATATTTTATGAATTAAATGTCGTTACACATCGACTGTCTCAGATTAGCTGTAGGAGTACTATCCCAGCTGGCGGAGGTTTACTGGGGAACTCTTAAATACCGTTTCGCTTCAACCGTAGTTGTGGTGACAGACAGACTCTTTATTGGCTTGTCTTTAATACAGTTTTTGCGTATTGAGATATAATCATAAAACAGAATCAATTAATATTATTGACGTCCAAAATTTCTAATTCTCGACGTAAATAATTGAAACGATCTTCCGCTAGAGGTTTAGTGAAGATGTCAGCTAATTGATTTTCAGTATCTATGTACACAAGGTTTATATCTCCATTTTGATGATGATCTATAAGAAAATGATGTCTAATCTCGATATATTTAGTACGAGAGTGACATACTGGATTCTTAGTCAAATTAATAGTGCTCGTGTTATCACAAAAAATGGGAATATGTTTGTAAAATAAATCATAGTCTTCAAGGATTTGTTTTATCCACAAAATCTGAGCGCAACAACGTCCTGCGGCGATGTACTCAGCCTCTGTTGTTGATAGGGCTACAGAATTTTGCTTTTTACTAAACCAAGAGACTAAAGCTTTACCTAAGAAATGACATGTGCCACTTGTACTTTTTCTATCAACTTTGCATCCAGCAAAATCTGTATTCGAATAACCGATAAGGTCAAAGGATTTAGTTTTGGGATACCACAAGCCAACAGAAGAAGTGCCTTTAAGGTATCGGAAGATACGCTTAACTGCGGACAGATGTGATTCCTTTGGGTTAGCTTGAAAATGTGCACACAGGCAAACACTAAACATTATATCTGGACGACTAGCAGTTAAGTAAAGTAAACAACCAATCATACCTCGATACTTACGAGTGTCGACTGGCTTGCCTTGTTCATCTGAATCAAGCTTTGTTGAAGTTGCCATTGGAGTGCCAATAGGTTTGACATTGTCCAGATCGAACTTCTTTAGCAAGTCTTATATGTACTTGGCTTGATTTATGAATGTCCTATTATCAGTTTGTTTGATTTGCAATCCGAAAAAGAATTTTAATTCTCCCATCATGCTCATCTCAAACTCATTCTGTATACACTTAGAAAATTCTTGACACAGAGATTCATCAGTAGATCTAAATATAATATCATCAACATAGATTTGAATTAAAAGCAGCTTGCCATTAAAAGATTTAATAAATAGTGTAGTATCAACCTTCTCTTTTGAAAAACTGTTGTCAAGTAGAAAAGAGCTTAGACGATCATACCAAGCACGAGGGGCTTGTTTTAAACCGTATAGAGCTTTCTTCAACTTGAAAACATGATCTGGGTTTTTGAAATCTACGAAAACTGGATGTTGTGCTACAAAAACTTCTTCTTTTATAAATCTATTTAAAAAAGCACTCTTCACATCTATTTGAAAAAGTTTGAAATCATGAAAACATGCAAATACACATAACATGCGAATGGATTCTAATCTCGCAACTGGGGCATAAGTCTCCTCGTAGTCGATACCTTCTTCTTGATTGTATCCTTGAGCTACGAGTCGAGCCTTATTACGAGTCACTAAACCATTCTCATTCAGTTTGTTTCGGAATACCCAACGGGTGCCAATGACCGGATGATCAACAGGCCTGGGAACCAGTTCCCAAACTTGATTCCGTTCAAATTGGTTTAATTTCTCTTGCATAGCATCTATCCAAAAACTATCACTACATGCTTCATCAATAGTTTTGGGTTCTAGCTGTGAAATAAATGCAACACTAGAAACAATATCTCTACAGGATGTATGAGTACTTACTCCCTTGGTAATATCACCAATTACCAAATCCTTTGGATGATTAGCTGTAAATTTCAACCTTTTCGCTTCATTCTGAAGGTAGTTGGTTCCTGGATCTTCTCTAGGAGGTTCAGCTAGTGCAGAGCTTGGTTGAGAATCAGCTGGAGTTGAGCTTGGTACAGATGTATCTTCGTCATTGTCATCAATCATCATTTGATTCAATTCATCAAAAGTGACATTGATTGACTCTTCGATGATCATGGTATGTTTGTTGAAGACTCTGTATCCTTTGCTCTTGGCCGCATAACCTAAAAATATACCTTCATCGGCCTTTTCATCAAATTTTCCCAAATTGTCTTTTGTATTAAGAATAAAACATTTACAACCAAAAATTCTAAAGTATGAAACAGAAGTAATTCTATCAAACCATAACTCAAATGGAGTCTTCTTCGATTTGGGTCGAATTAGAACTCTATTGAGAACAAAGCAAGCTGTGTTGACAGCTTCAGCCTAGAAATATTTGGGTAGACTAAACTGGTTTAACATCACTCTGGCCATTTCGGTTAGAGTTCTATTCTTACTTCCACAACTCCATTTTGTTATGGAGTCCTAAGGCAGGAGAACTCGTGTATAAAACCGTGTGTGTCACAAAATTGCTCAAAATCAGCATTCTCGAATTCGCCACCATGATCGCTTCTAATGCGAGTGATCATGTAACCTTTTTCATTCTGAACTTTCTTTCAAAAGGCGACAAATTCGGATAATGCATCATTCTTGCGTGTCAAGAAATATACCCACGTGTATCTAGAGAAATTATCTACAATTACGAAAGCATAAAGTTTACCTCCGAGGCTAGCAACTCTGCTAGGACCAAATAAGTCCATATGAAGCAATTGTAGAGGTCTAGTAGTACATATTGCGTTTACTGAGTTGAAAGTGGATCTGGTAGCTTTGTTCCTTTCATATTGACTGCATACCGAATCCTTCTTGAATGTAATGTCCGGTAAACCGCGTACTAGCTTCTTTGTGGATAATCTTGATATTGTATCCATATTAGCGTGACCGAGTCTCATATGCCACAGATGACTCTCATCACTCTTGGCCATTAAGCATCTGCCTGAAATGTTAGTTTCTTCTAACAAATAGAAAACATATATATTGTCTTCCCTGATACCTTCAAAGATAGTACTACAAGTTGAGCTATCAACTATAGTACATTTGTCTTTGCCAAAGTTGATGCCATAACCATGATCAGCTAGATGACTTATGCTGAGTAGGTTATGTTTCAACTCGGTAACCAGACAGACATCCTTAATTACAGGATAGGGCATCACCGATACCAATAATGTACCCTTTCAAATTATTACCGAAGGAGACATAGCCTTCCTTCTTTTTCTTCGACAATGTTGCAAATAGGGTAGCGTTACCGGTCATATGCCGTGAGCAACCGCTGTCGAGGATCCATTTGCTTCTAGCATGTGAAGGGTGTTCCACCTACAAAACAGTTTGCAGATGAAACCTTTGGTACCCATTTCTTGTAGGGTCCTGAATTATTAGCTTTAGGTATCCAAGCATAAACTTTTAAATCTACAAGCTTTCTCATTCTACATGCAGATGATATATGACCAATGAGGCCACAATAATGACATTGTGCATGTCGAGTGTTGAAAGATGAGTGGTGTGCATGGTTGGTAGGTTTGGGTTTTCTAGTATAGAAGAAAGCATACCTATAATCTTGTTTGGGCTTAACCTTTTGGGGTAAAGGATTGATAAGGTTAGGTCTGACAGTGTTTGGCTTGGGAATGTTCCGATTTTTCGGTAAGTGACACGTGTTAGGGTAGGAAGCAGCAGGCTCAGGCTGTTTTCCTAACCTAATTTCCAATCTTTTGGAAGTGTCATACAACTTAGTATAATCAGAAGTAAGTGATTCCATTCTGATTTGTGCACATTGAAGACTTTTCTTCTCTATAGAAAGTTCTTCCTTGAGTTGGTCAATAATTTTGTCTTTCGCTTCAGATGACTTGGTAGTCTCGTGTAATAAGAGCTTTATTGAAGAAAGCTCACTAGACTCACTAACATTATTTCTAACCTCAGCTAGTAGGTCAGTAAGTCTATATATTTCACCTTTGTACTCTTTGAGTACCTTCTTAGAGGTCTGATACTTACTACGCAGTTTCCTGTAATCAGTCATCAGGTCACTAAAGGCATCTCCTAATTGTTCAAAGGTGAAGTCATCATAAGTATCAACTACAGGTTCAGTAGGTACCTGATCGGATGCCATAAAGCATACATTTGCAGCGTCTTCTGATTGTTCGTCTTCTGAGTCGCTGGCTTCACTTTCATGCCATATGCTGGTATTGGCATATTTCCGTGATCTTAATCTCTTCAGGTTCCCTTTTTCATACCTGTTGCTCTTCTTGCTTGATGATGAGTTTGTGGGACAATCCTTCTTCATGTGTCCCTTCTTCTTGTAACCATAGCAGACAGCATCTTCTTGGTACCAGTTGTTGTTGTTGTTCTCTTTGACTCTCTTCTCATGTCTCATGAATCTTTTGAACTTCCTTGCTAGGAGTGCTTGATCTTCAGCGTCAGATCCACTGCTGTCTGAGTCATCTTCAGCAGCTTTTCTGTGCTGAGCCTTGAGGGTGATAGTCTTCTCCTTTGGAGCAGGATCTTCAAAATCTTGTAGCTCCAGTTCATGAGTGAGTAGCTTACCCATGAGTACTTTGAGGGACATCGTTGTGAGGTCGTTCCCTTCAATGATTGCAGTAGCCTTTGGAATCCAGTTCTTGGTAAGAGCTCGCAGGAGTTTGTGAATCTTTTCATGGTTACTGTAATCTTTGCCTAGGGAAGACAAAGGATTTACAATATCCAAGAACCTCTCGAACATTTGTGTAACTGTTTCGTTGGACTTCATCTTGAACGCCTCGTACTCTTGAGTAAGTCTGCTGACTTTAGATTCCTTGACTTGAGTCGTACCTTCATGTCTTACTTCGAGTAACTTCCATACTTCATTTGCCATTGTGCAGATAGACACCCTGTTAAATTCAGTTCTGTCTAAAGCATAAAAGAGAGCATTAATGGCACGTGCGTCAAGACTGGCCCTTTTCTTTTCTTCCTCTGTATATCTGCTATGGGTTTTTCAACTAAAACTCCATCAACATTTATACGAGGCGGCTTTTGATAGCCATCAAGAACAATGGACCATAAATCAAAATCAAGAGATTTCAAGAAGAAACACATCCGTGTTTTCCAATATGTATAATTCATACCATCAAACAGTGGGGGTCTTTTTGTGGCCTGGCCTTCACTTGTGAATTTCACAGTTGTCATGTGTTGTGCTGTGATCTATATAACAGTTAATTAAAATGAATAAATAATTGCACTGTTACCTTTGCTTTACCTGTAACACCCGCTCTGATACCAATTGTAGGAACGAAATAGTAAAGCGTAATACTCTAGAGGGGGGTGAATAGAGTTGGCAGCAGAATAATGCTAATTAAAAAAGTTAGCAACACAATCACAGAATATTAATCACAACTAAAATAATGTAAAGGCAAAGTTAAGAGAGCAAACGCAAAGACAGCGATGTATACTGGTATCCCTCTGTTGAGGACTAATCCTGTCGGTAGAACTCTTGCTACCAGTTGAATCCACTATTAGAAAAATCGCAAGTTTTCTTACGAAGTCCTTGCAACTTCTACAACGCGAGCTTTGATACGAAGAACTCGTCCAACTTCAAATGTGAAGAGGTATTCTTCAATCAAGCCTTCTGATTACAATCTCTCAGAAACTTCTAGACCGTACCGTACTGGCAAATTGACTAGAGAATTGTAACTGGCTTGGGATCTGAAATTGAAAGCTCTAGAAAACTCTTTGGAAGACTGAAAGCATTAGATAGAGAGAAGATTGAAAGTGAATGAGTGAATTGAAATGATCGAAATCATTCTCTATTTATAGGAGTTCCAAAGGCAGACTTCTGTCAGAATTCGGGCAAAATTCGGGCAGAACTCTTTGAGCAAATCTCGGTCAAATCCGCAACTGCAGGAGGACCAAGTTCCAGAGTTTCAAAATCACAATGGCCACTAACCGAACTCTGGTCGAACTCTGGCCGAGTTCTGTCAGGGTTAGGTTAGGGTTTTAAAAATAGGTTTTGGTGATTTTTGAAAACCTTTTTGAAAACCTTTTTGTAAATATTTTTGATAGGTCATTTTTAAAAACATTTTGAACTATTTTGGGATAGCCTATTTGCTAGTACGACTCGGTGTACAACATATTCCTAGACTCAAATAAAATAAAAATTATATTGTATAGGAAATACAGACTCGAGTAGGCAAACAGATCTTCAGTCTTGAACGGAGTGGATAGCCAATCTTGCTTATGTCCAAGAATCCGAGATGTCCAAACTAGCTTTGTATAGCTTTGTATATCTAGACAGTGTTTGATCAATTATCAAAATCAGGTTGACCATATGACCAATGGGCCAACAGATTGGTCAATCTAGGCCATTCGTTTTGATTATGACGAATCCGGACCATTGAGTGTAGATTACACCAAATCTCATCAGCAATTAATGCTGATTGGAATAAATCTTCCTCATAATGATCTTCTGATGTCTGCGAATAATTTGATTTATTCTTCTGCCACGTGTCCCATATTATGGGGATCTGATCCAAGATTTAATTATCTTTAGGACACGTGTCCTGTCATCATTATTGAGCCGCATGAGGAGTGTTCATATTTGTGCCGCATGATGGTCGTCATGACCGAGCCGCATGGAAGATTTTATGACCGAGCCGCATGAATAGTCTCTACACTCGAACCGCATGAAGGTTATCATGACCGAGCCACATGAATATGTTCATGACCGAGCCGTATGGGGGTCTTCATGGCCGAGCCGCACGAGAGTCTTCATGGCCGAGCCGCATGGGTTTCTTCATGGCCGAGCCGTATGGGGGCCTTCATGGTTTGAATCGCATAGATTTCTTTGCACTGGCCGCATGAACTCGTCTAGTCTGGCTGCATGGACCTGCCTCGAAGCTTGGTAAACAGCACCGTATTGTGAAGATTTACCTTATTTCCTAGGAAAATTCTGCTTTTCGTGTCAGTCATTATGACAACTTTATGTCAGGTCTGTCATCTGTCAGCTGTCAGCCGTCAGAACATTAAATACGTCCAGACGTTGAGCACAGCTATTTTGAATGCCACGTGGCCTCTCTCTCTGAGCCGTATGGAGTTTACTCGAGTTGCCTATGTGTTTGAGCCGCATGGGACTCCTGAACCGCCTGAAGCTCGTCTGATTTTGAGCCGCATGAAGCTTCCTGGGTTCTGTGCCGCATGAAGAACGTTTCATGACCGAGCCGCATGAAGGACGTCTCATGACCGAGCCGCATGAAGGACGTCTTATGATCAAGCCGCGTGAGGAATGCCTCATGACCGAGCCGCATGAAGGACGTCTTATAACCGAGCCGCATGAGAAATGTCTCATGATCGAGCCGCATGAAGGACGTCTCATGACCGAGCTGCATGAGGAATGTCTCATGACCGAGCCGCATGAAGGACGTCTCATGACTCGCATGAGGAATGTCTCGATCAGCCCGTGCATTCGTTTTGTGGGCCCGGGTATCCCGAACATACGAGTGCGTAGGTATCATGTTTGCTCCCTGATGTGGGGCTAATAGAAACACTTGCCCTCGATCTTTGTTGGAAGACTCTTGAGAACCACTCTGTTCGTTTGCCGCCGGGGGCTGGACACGAGCGGCTCTGTACAACTTTCTATCAGAGGCCCACTTAACGGGACGCTCTTGATGGTCAGAGGTTGGGACAGCTGACTGAGCCCGATGAGCCCGCGCTGCCCTAGACTTCTTCTACTTAGCACCCGAAGGTGCGCAATAGGAAGAGTCCAAGTTTGGAAGGAGGGAAGAGAAGTTGGTGCCCTTTTCAAAGGAAGAAATGGGGCTCTATTTATAGAATGGAGTGAGCCCTTTCTTCTTCTCCTTTTCGATGTGGGACTAAAAGCAATATTTTTCATGCTTCTACAGAACAGTTTGCCATTGATTGTAAAAGTACAGAACAGTTTTATGGGAGGACTGAACTTTAGACAGTATTCTCTCAATAAAACAATCATAAAAAAAGAATCCCCAGACAGTTTTATGGGAGGACTGAACTTTAGACAGTAGGCTCTCTCAATAGGAAGAGTCCCCGGCAGAGTCGCCATCGTGTTTGCCATTGATTGTAAAAGTACAGAACAGTTTTATGGGAGGACTGAACTTTAGACTCACAATACAAACTCGCTTGTACAAAGAAAGCCTAGGGACAAAAACCTAGGTACAGCAGTCTAAGTACAATTGTTTATTTTAGATTCTGGGGGGTGACGATAGAGGCTCGGGAAGGCGACGGCAGCCTTGCCTTACTCCTTGGACGATCGGTATACAGCTTTGGCTCCTGCGAGAAGATGGTTGGCGTTGATGAAGAAATGCTCTTCTTGCTCCTCTGTTGCTCTTCTGGCTTCTCTCTCTCTCTCTCTGTGTATTTTCTCTCTGATTATTGGGGGGGTCTCTCTGTATATCTCCTCTCTGACTGTGTATATTTTACAAGGGAATGGCACCCTGCTATTTATAATAGTGGGGAGGCATCATTAGGGTTTGGCTTATTACCCATTTTCAAAGTGGCGGCGGCCTGATGCTTAATCAATCTAGGCCATTCGTTCTAGGCGTGAAGGATCTGGGCCATAAATGGGGGTAGCACTAAATCTTTCGAATAATTAATGCTGATTGCTTTGAATCTTCATGATTGATTGTGTAGCTTGGATCTCCCACCATGTGTCCTATTGGTTCGATTAGGAATGATATGACCTGATCCCATTAATTATGAGGATATGGTCATTGGGATCTGGTAAATCTTTGTATCTCATAATCATCTTTGCTGCCATCTGTCATTGAATCTCTGCCACGCGTCTTGATGATGGACTCTGCCAAAGCCGCATGACATCCATGAACCGCATGTGACAGCGTCTCGGCGAGCCGCATGAGATGGCTCCTTAGTGAACCGCATAAGGGTAGTAACTGCGAGCCGCATGGGACGACTTTTTGGTGAGCCGCAGGAAAACGATCCTTGCCAGCCGCATGAAGCTGTTCTTCACTGGAGCCGCTTGGGAGTAGCCACGTGTCAATCTCGAATCGCGTCAGAGATCTTTTCCTATTTCCTAAGAGTCTGTCATTATGGCAGGGCCATTATGATACTTTATGTCAGAGCCGTCAGCTGTCAAATCAAGATAGAGCATTAAATAGGCAGATTGCTCGATGGCCAGCTGTGTGAAGGGGTCTTCGTGGGTACACGTGGCATTGAGCCGCATGTACTTTTGAACCACATGCGGCTGGTGGACTCTTTGAACCGCAGGACTGTCCCTATGCAAGCCGTATGGACTCTCCTGTCCGAGCCGTATGAGACTAAGAGTCTCTCTGAACCGCATGGGACTGCTCCTGTATGAGCCGCATGAGACTAAGAGTCTCTCTGAACCGCATGGGACTGCTCCTGTAAGAGCCGCATGGGGGTTCTTCTGTTCTGAGCCGCATAGATCATCGTTCTGATATTTTCCATGCTTCTACATCGGTCTCTTTGTAAACTAGTTATTTACTTTGTGCACGTTCATCACCTCGCGATAAAACTTGCTCCATTGGGACCATGTTATTTTTTTGGTCCTATGAGCCATGTTTGTTCCGATTCTGAGAAGGTCGGTCATAGCGCTATTTTAGCGGACCTGTGACCCGACTCAACGAACAAATTTGTGTACGGCCCACCAAAATCCAACTTTAGACATACAGTTGGGTTCATATAGTCAAATCGAATCTGTAGATATGTAGTTTGATGGCTTTATATTTCTTCTGGCACATTTTGGATATATAGCGGGTCCAACTGCGAACACTGTTTTGACCCAAAATTATTATTTTGCCCCTGTGTCCTGAATTGGACTTATGGGTAGGCTATTCTAGCTTATTTGACTATTCTAAACACGTTGGTAATATCTGTTTCAGCCCCCAGAGACTGTTGTAAGAGTTTGACATTTGTGACTCGTCGATTGACTGGATAGTGTTGGTTCTATGTACTACCACCAGGCAAGTATACCTTGCCAACATTGTATAGTTTACTTACATGCATGCTCTTATTATCCTTTCTTAATCATGTCTCCTTTTCTTTTCATATTTACTATCTTACTATGGTTTATTTTTATGTCTCTTACCCGTTGTCACTTATCTTTATCATTAGTTGTATCTATATGTTTCCACACATGATTTCGATAGTGTTATTAGTTGAGCGACTTGACTTTATCACCTGGCTATGATACTTTAACTTGACCTCGGGTTCCATGTTACTTTGACTTGACCCTCTGCTGATACTAGGATTGACTACTTGACCACTCTCGACTCGGAAGACCCATGACAGGGCAACGATAGAGACTCATTATAGTTAGGGAGTACTACGACAGGGCTACTAGCTATAGAAACGGGAGTACCACGGCAGGGCTACGACCATTCGATTCATTTATAGTCAAACTTAGTATTATTTTTTATAAGACATGTCATGAGCTATATAGTTCTTCCATGTATTCTTCATTCCATTTCTCGTAATTGTTTCCTATTTTCTTGCATATTATATACTGTCACATTAAGCTTGTATATTATGTATCTTGCTAGTCTTCTAAGGAACTGGTGATCTTTCCAGGCTTAGTTAGAGAGGAGGACTAGCTAAAGGTGTATGGTTTTGGAGTCGAGACTGGAGTTGTACCTTTGTAGGAGGATGAGATAGTGGCAAAGGACTTCTCTTGAGACATGTCTCTTTTATTTTAGACTTGCGACTCCATTAGTATTATTTTATTAGACTCGATATATGCTGACTCATTTTTCTATGTGGATGAGATTAGCTGTGACCTGTGACTTGTATTGTATTGCTGGATTGCTATCATAATTTATAGCTTAAGCATTTTGCTAATGGACTTACTTTGAGATTTGGCCCATTGGTGAAGTATTGTTGGAATGTACCGTATCCTGGTCCTACATATTTTAGGACTGGGGCATTACATATTTTTACGGTGACCCATGCTGGTCTACGTTAATCACTTCGTTACGTTACTGTATTGACGTGAGCCTACGAATATGATATAAATACCCATAGGATCTCATCCATACTTTTTTATTATTTCACCTCCTTGACCTCTATATACTGAATTCTAAACTTTATGCATCCTGCTTGATATCATTTGCTTTTAGCTTATAAATTTCATTTGTACAGTACAATCGACGCACAAGCTAGTGACGAGAACCCCGCGGCTACCCTGCATAATGTTGTAGTAACTCACATCGACACGACCCTGCCACCGGTTGGAGGTTCTTCTACCCAACCAAATGATCCGACAGCTTCACGCCCATCGAGGTTCAGGAGAGAAGATATCCCACCAATGCCACTACTACTACAGATGCTGTCGATAATGTTTTCCTAGGCGGGACAGGCGATGGATCCCCAGCAGCTCTTCCAGACTATCTACGTAATGATGCAAGCAAAACAGCAGATTCAGTTGAAGGCCCAATAGAGACAGACATAGAACATTGACGATCACATTATGACAATACTAGAGCAGGTGACTCCACCAGTACTCCAGAAGACGACAGGAACTATCGTAAAGTTTTGCCAACTGAAGCCAGCTAAGTTATCAGGCAATGAGGAGCCCACCGAAGTTAATGAGTGGCTTACCAACATTCAACAGCAGTTAGAGGTAGCCGAGTTACCGAGAGACCGTTGGATGATTGCCGTCAGGATGCAGCTGACTAACAATGCGCACCACCGGTGGCTTACGGAGAAGAGAAGGCTTGGGCATGATAATGTCACTGGGGAGGAGTTTTCCAAACTCTTCCAAGAGATGTTTATTCTGGCCACTTTCAAAGCAGAGCTACGAAGACAAGTTTTGCATCTTGTACAAGGAAGCATGACAGTGGAAGAATAGAACGTCGAGTTCCTACGACTAAGCCGATTCACACCTACAATGATCTAGAACGAAGAAAAGAAATCTGAGAAGTTTTACCAAGAGCTGAGCTATAGACTACAAAAGCTTATTGGAGTCACTGCACCTACCACTTACTCCGGAGTACTTACCACAGCACAACGTTTAGAGTGAGTCTATCGAAAGGGAACCAGCAAGAAGTGATCGCAGCCAGCAACACCATTAGCAAAAGCAACGACAAGAGGACGTGAAAGAGGCGTCGTTGTACCTCAGCAACCAAGAGCCACCCCATATCCGAACCAAAAAATTCTAATCCACCAATACTGTAGAATGAAAGGACATATCCAAAGAGGTTGCTGCCGAAGACTAGGCCTATATTTAATTTACGGATAAGATCAGCATCAACGTTATGATTTTCCAAAGAGTAACGCTATACAAGCACCACCAATAGTACCAGCTTAACCTACAATGCAAGGAGGATATCCGCGTGGACCGCTTCTCGACCAAGCGACGTAGTTTGCGAAGGCGAGACAACAAGCGGCACAACGACCTGGACAGGCCTTTGCCATGAGGATTGAAGACGGAGCAGCCACACAAGGAGCAACTGAAGGTAACAACTCGAAGTTTTATAATAATGATAGAGCGTAGAATGGTAGTTTATGCTTGCTTGTTACATGTTTGCATAGGAACAACCATAGAGACAAAGCACACTTTCGAGACATCTTAGAACAATAGACATATTTTTCCTTTACCGTAGTATGTAATTTTAATTTTTAGGACGAAATTCTTTTAAGGGGGGTAGAATGTAATACCTCTGAATTTTTGGAATTATGTTTTTCTAATTTATTTGACTTAAATAAAATTTTATGGACTTTATGAATATTTTTAATTAAATAGTTATTACTATAGATGACCTTAGCTATGATTAAATTTTGGAGTGCAAGATGACTAAGAATTTTAGCAAAGAGAGTGTAATCGTGTGCTTTGACTAGTGTTTTAGCTATGGTAGGGAAGGTTGAGCCAAAGCCGTATTCGAACTAGAAAAACTAGTCAAAGTTGCGACTTCACCCCTATAGATGATTTAATTATTTATTTTTAAGATTATTGACTTTTAGGTGACCCGGTTGTACCACTTTAGTCCGAACTGGACCCGAACCAAATCCAAGCCCACGTAGGCATGTAGGAAGACCAAAGACGGCCATGTAGACATATTTTAGGTAGATGCAAATAATACGCATTTATTTTTAGGAATTGACCAATATTTTCAAAATATTTGATATACATACAATATAGGTAGGATTAATATTAAATGGTGTTTTAGAATATTTATATGATTTTCTAGAGCCAAATAAAGAGTGCGTATGACATTTTCATCAAAAACTGCTATTGATTTATTTTTAATTGTTATTAGGATTATTATTATTATTATTAATGTTATTGCTATTGTTTATTATTATTTGTTATTTATATTATTTCATTACTAAGTGAGTTTATCTATATATATACATATTTCTATGAATAGGCCATACCCTAGAAATAGATAATATTGAGATTTTATTTAGATTTTTGGAGTATTACACATATATATAAGATATGTGTATTTTTTTTTTATAAGACATGTGTATATATATATATATATATATATATATATAAAGAAATAGAGAATGGCTTCTTCTTGTTGCTCCAGCTCTTCCTGGGGAGCCCCTTGGGGTTCCTAGCTAGTTCTCCGTCCGCCCGTTCTTAGCTTCCCGCTCGGTGCCCGGCGGCTTCCTCCGCCTGTGTCCGATGGTCCACCCCTGGCCAGCCGACGTGTTGGCGATGGTGAACCATCCCCCTTCCGCCGTCCATCTCTCACTCCAGGCTTCGCTTCCCTCTCCGTATCCCTCCACTCTCGGCCAACGCATGCCCCAGTCTGGCACTCCAGCCCCTCCACCCGACCCCGTCCCCCAACTCCCTCCAAGCTGGGGCCTCTCCCAACTCGATCCCGCTGCTCTTGTCGGACTCCTGGCCCCTCGCTTCGCAGCCGGGAGCTCATCAGAGTTTGACTTCTGGTCGCTTCATCCCTTTCTCCCCGTCTACTTTCAAATTTCGAATGGAGCGTTGCTCTCATCGGGTGGACAGCCCACCTGCGGTGCAGGTCTCGGTCCCCCACCGTCAGTCCCCTCGTGTCCGCTACATTTGGCACACAATACGAGGCGGTACTTCCTCTTTACGCCATCGATGTCGCGCATAACCCTGTGTTGTCTCCAGCCCTCATGGGTGGCCCCCATACTGACCCAGGAGTTTTATGCAGCAGGGGCTTCTCCACCGCATACGCCACTACTCCCTATTCCTCCCTCCTTTACGCTGGTACTGGAGGGCCCTACCAACTTTCTGGAGTGGGCGGACTCTCCTTTTCTCCACACCATTATGGGCCCCACCATCATGATGGAGTGGGTGGAATCCCCCTTTCTCCACATTTTTACGCTGCTGCTAATGCAGCTAGCGGGTCCTCCCAATATCCCCTCTTCTACGCTGCTGCTAACGCAGCTAGTGGGTCCACCCATAACTCCTTCTTCTGCGCTACAGATAATTCAGCAGGCGGTTCCACCAATACCCCCCTCTTCTATGCTGAGGCAGGAGCCCCCTCCCAACCTTCACAGCTCTACGCACCCACCATCCACGCTCCTCATTCCTACGCCGAACTCCATACTTCCAACTCGACGCACCCCTCCTTCCGCCCCACTCCTCTACGCATATCACCGCTCCCCAGTGTTCATCTTCCATGCTCTCCGTACCTCCCCCTCCTCCCCTCGGGGAACAGGGTCCTCAATCCCCCTCTTTTCAGCTCCCCCTCGAGCCTTCCAGCGAGGCAGCCGCTCCCCTAGCGATGGTTCCCCTCTACTCTCCAGAGTACTGCAGCTTCCAACCCCGCATCCCAGCCAGCCAGGCTCCCAGGGGATTCCTCTGAAGCAGCCCTGGGAGTCCCCCCTCCCGTTTCGATCGAGGTTGGTATGCAGGAGGAACCCCCCTGTGAGGGCAGCGGCATCAGTCCCCCCCTCCCGTGGCAGCTTCTCCTCCACCACCCCCGTCAGGCCAGATTTCAGCCCGGATCCGTTACACCCTCATCCATCCATGATCAGTTCCCTCCTATTTCCGCCTCAGCCTCCCCGTGGAGTGACCCAGGACCCGCCGGCTTCCGGAGCTTCACCTCCGTCTTTCGCCGCCAAGCTGCGCCCGGACCTAGCGACCTCTTCAGGCCCCCTACTACCCGACGTCATCCTCCCGAACATTATTTACTCTCAGGACTCTTCAGTTCCAATGGTCCCCTTCTCCGACAAGGAACTTAATTCATTGTCATCCTCCTTCCCCCACACATTCGTCCTCAAATTCTCGAACGGTTGTCTCAAACTATCCATAGTACAAGAGGCAATAGCCAGTTGGAGACTCTCGACGGATTATCGAGTGGCACCCCTTGATCCCAAACATATTATTCTCCACCTCTCCTCCGACAGCGACCACAAGGCAGTGTGGGCCAAGGGCACTTGCAGGATCGACTCCCACCAGATGAAGATCATCAAGTGGTCTCCAGGCTTCAACACTAAAGTCGACTCTGCACTGGTTGCCGCATGGGTAACACTGCCTACCCTTTCCCTCATTTACTTTGTCCCAGCAGCACTCAAGCATATAGCCAATTCCTTTGGGACGTATGTGGCAACGGCACCAGACCAGTAACCTCACCAAAGCTCACTACGCTAAAATCTACATGGAACTCGACCTCAACTCAGAACCACCAAAGCACATTACCATCGAGCTGGGCAACCAAATCCATACCCAATAAATCCTCTACGACAACCACATAATGTGCTGCAACCACTGTCAGCTCAGAGGCCACCGACCAAAGTACTGCTATCGCCTCCACCCAGAACTCAAGAAGAAACCCACCCAGAAAGACAACGTGCAGACAGAGGGGAGGACTCCGAAGCCACCCCTTCTACCTCTTCCGAACTAACACACTCGATTCGAGTCCAGCAACGATCAGGCAGTCACTAGCGAGAACACCAACAAAGCTCTGACTCCCTACACCGCCCAACATCTCGCTCTCTCCAACCAATTCGACATCCTTGAGTCGAGTGACACGGAAGCATCATCCGAAACCATCTGCCCACTTGCGGTCTTAGTCATCTACGAGCTTGCGCCTAGCCCCCTACCCCGGAAGGGGTAGAGGCACTCCTCGATACTAGCACGGTAGATCAACAACTCACCATCGAGGGCACCGGAGAAGAAACTCTTACTACCCGACCCAGTGTCACGATCCGCACCCTAGAGTAAGGGAACGAGACGTGGGTACGTCCAGCCTACGCCGCAGTTCGGCGGTAGAACGCTGTCCTAGGTCTCATGCATCTAACAGTATAAGGTTAAGCAGTTTATACTCCCTGATTGGGGGGACATAGCAGAATGTAAACTCAATCACATCTAAGGTAGAGCATAATGGAAGATAGATAAAACATGAAATCCACAAAGAAATACATCAGATAGAAGTCTAAGTGTCTAAGATATACAAACCCAAAAAACATCTCAAAATTCAAATACAGTAATCCATAAAGTAAATACAACTCAAGACAACTAAAATAACTATCACTACCAAAATACACTAATTTAGCGACGGATATTTAGCGACAAAATTTTTCAGTCGGCGTTAGCGACGGCTTCGTGGCCGCTCACCGACTGATTACCGACCACACGCCTTTGCTATTTTTATTTCAATTTTAGGGGGAGAAAAGGTCGCATATCCATCGCTAGGCTGTCGGAATTATAGCGACGGACGGATATTTAGCGACTAATCCATCGAGAGGGGATAATCAATTTGGCGGGAATTACGTATAAAATTGGCGGTACATTTTTTTCGACTACATAGCGACGGATATTCAGTCGGATAATCAATAATAGCGACCAATTGGCGATGGATTATTAGCAGTCGCTATTCCGTCGCTAAATTTACGTTCCAGACTTAAATAAAAAGGCGGGAGAAACTTTTCGTATTTCCCCCAAATTCAATCTCTCTCCTCTCTCTCTCTCTCTCTCGCGGCTTCGATGAACGGCGTCGGCGTCCTCTCCTCTCTCTCTCCCGATGGTAATCCCCTCTCTCTCTCTCTCTCGATCTCTCTCTCTCTCTGTGTCACGGTGTCGACGTAGGGGCAGCAGGGCGGCGGACTTGAGGACATTCGGGGGCTGGGCAGCTGGCTTGGGGTGGGGGCGTCGGGGGCTGGGCGGCGGGCTTGGGGCGGGGGCGTTGGGGGCTGGGCGGCGGGCTTGGGGCGAGGGCGTCGGGGCTGGACGGCGGGCTTGGGGCGGGGGCGTCGGGGGCTGGGCGGCGGGCTTTGGTCGGGGGCGGCAGGAGGGCTTTGCTTATCAAATTTATCTGAGTTTATATATTGGCTAAATAATGTGTTATCCATATTGGGTGTTATCCATAAGTTTGGTGGTGTTTGGATTAGTAAATGTGAATATGGAGTTTGGGTTCATGGTGTATATGTTCACTGTGTCAAGGACAGTGCGAGTTCTTCATCTGCATAAGTCAGTTATGTGCTTCTATATAGATATATATCTATACATCTAACTGTGATATACATATATATATGTATGTGTGCTTTAGAGAGTGAGGAATGAAAAGGCAGGCCTACCATGCCTATTAGCATGCAGGACGGCTTGGGGTGTAATGTGTGATTGTAGACATGGTAGGAATTATAGGTAATTAATGCTAGTGTGACTAGACTAAGGTAGTGCTTGCTAGATAATAAGGACACTCTAGTATCCTAACCAAGTTAATTTTAGACTAGATATTTAGGATATAGCTCCCATATCCTAGAAGTTGACTCTTGCAATTTAGACTCGGGTACGACAAGATAGATTATTTTCGCAACGAATGTATGTTGTAATACAAGGAGAACGAGGATGTAGAAAGTTGCCGCTTCTGTAATACGGATCGTTACAAGGAAGTCAGGGGAAAAGGAAAGTCAACTAGAAAACGACGTCCTTACAAGTATATGTATTACTTGTTCATCACGAAGCGCTTGCAGAGGATGTATATGTCTTAGAATACAGCAGAACACATGATGTGGCACAACGAAGAACGCACAAAGGACGATGGAGAATTGTCACATCCTTCGAATGGAGAGGCATGGAAATATTTCGATTTTTGCCATCCAGATTTTGCTGCAGAGCCCAGAAATGTATGCATGGGGCTATGTTCTGATGGATTCGCCCCTTTCGGGCAGTCGGGATCTCAATACTCCTGCTGGCCGGTCATTCTGACCCCTTACAATCTGCCACCATGGATGTGTATGAAGACTCCTTATATGTTCTTGACAGCTATCATACCGGGTCCCAAAAATCCGACGAAGAATATCGATATATATTTACAGCTGTTGGTGGATGAGCTGAAACAGCTTTGGGAGATCGGCGTCACGACCTATGATATTTCCAGAAAACAGAACTTTCAGATGAAAGCTTCACTGATGTGGACAATCAATGATTTTCCCGCATAAGGTATGCTGTCGGAATGGAGTACTCACGGCACCCTGTCTTGTCCGATATGCATGCAAAATAGTAAGGCGTTTCGCCTTAAGCATGGAGGAAAAACTTCTTTCTTTGATTGTCATCGTCAATTTCTGCCCGCGAGTCATCCTTGGAGAAAGAACAAGGACGCATTCAGAGCTGGAAAACAAGAATTTTCTCATCCGCCTGCCAGATTGTCGGGATACGATATTTGGGAAGATGTAAAGGATTTTCCCACTGTAATGGAAGATCCATCGAACAATCGTGTCGATGGGTTCGGACAAACCCATAACTGGACCAAACGGAGTATCTTCTGGGACTTGCCTTATTGGAAAAATAATCTTATAAGGCATAATCTTGATGTTATGCATATCGAAAAGAATGTGTTCGATAATGTCTTAAATACCGTCATGGACATTAAAGGAAAGATGAAGGACAATCCAAAGGCAAGACAAGACATTGCCAAGATATATAAGCGTCCTTATCTGAACTTGATACAAAGGGGCGCTGCTGGACAATTAAGTAAGCAGATAGCACAATACACATTGAGCAAGGAAGATAGATTAATAATCTGCAAGTGGATATCTACTTTAAAATTTCCCGACGGCTATGTGTCGAATTTGTCTAGATGCGTTGACCTCAATGAACACAAGCTAACGGGAATGAAGAGTCATGACTGCCACGTGTTTATGGAAAGATTACTGCCCATTGCTTTGAAAGAGTTGTTGCCTTCTGCTGAATGGGTTCCTCTATCAATATTTTTTAGAGATATTTGTTCAACTAAGTTGACTATGCAACACATGGTTGAACTTGAGGAGAAGATTATCTTAACAATTTACAAGTTGGAGAAAATATTTCCTCCTGGCTTCTTCGACAGCATAGAGCATCTACCGATTCATCTATCATATGAAGCCCGTGTTGGTGTATCTGTTCATTATCGATGGATGTACCCATTTGAAAGGTACATAAATATCGATATAATTTAAGCTAAATTTTAGTGGGTTTTAAAATTCTTTCTTAATTCTTAAGATAATTTGTTTCTCTAGATACCTACACCATCCAAAGAAGAAAGTCGGTAACAAATCTCATATAGAGGCTTCGAAATGCGAAGAATATCTTATCGAAGAGGTGTCAAACTTCTGCTCCATTTATTTCGATACTCATGTTAAAACAAATCGAAATAGACCTCAAAGGAATGACGAGGACGTTGAGGATGGAGGAAGATTCAATGTAAGGGGCAAGCCTGTTGGGGCTAGTAAAAGATGGTGGTTGACAGACGACGAGTATGATGCCGCTCACCGATATGTCTTGTTAAACCGTGACATACAAGAAGTGAGAGATTTGGAGAAGTAAGTCAGTACACTTGCACTCGTTATAATCTTGAATTTGATGAAGTAAGTGACTACACTTATATATTCTTATTTTCTCTAATAGTGTATTTAGAGATGAAGTCAAAACGAGGAGACCCGATATTACCGATGAGGGACTTCAAAGAGAGATTAATTGTACATTGCCGTCATGGTTTCACAAATACGTAAGTAACTGTGATTATAATTGAGATTATTAATATATAATCTGAAACATTTAAATTATAAATATTTGTTTACATGTTTTATTGCTTGAAACAACACTCACTCATGAGAGTGTTCGTTATCTGGCACTGGGACTGAAGAAGAAAATAAAGACTTGGCTAGGCTATGTCGTTAATGGCTTCAGGTTTAAGTCAACTCAGAATGCTATAAATGTCGAATTTATCAATGTCGGCATCAGTACCAAGGATTCCGATGTTTGCATAAGAGGTACCGTCTATAACGACGAGCCGGACTTTGACTATTATGGAGTGCTTCGGGATATTGTAGATTTACAATATACTGGCCCATATGATATGCATATTGTGATGTTCAAATGTGAGTGGTTCGATACGACACCAAATATCGGTTGGAGAATCGATAAACAATTTGGATTCGTCAATATAAATCATCGCAGGAGGTATAGAGGGTCCGATACATTTGCGATAGCAAATTAGGCTGTTCAAGTCTACTATACAAGCTACCCAAGGCGTCGTAGAGATTGATTTGACTGGTGGGCAGTATGCAAGATTAAATCTAGAAATACATTCAACGTTGGAGACCCAGCATACCAAGAGGACCAGATCGAAAAGTTCCAATACTTGGGATAACACTCAGATACAATGGATGTTGAAGATATTGTTAAAGAAAATAGAGGGGAGAAAGAGGTTGATACACAAGACTTAGCTGTCAACTAGGGGAAAAAGAGGCGTCTTGTCCCAAATATTGAGGCAGAAGAAGAAGAAGAAGAAGAAGAAGAAGAAGAAGAAGAAGAAGAAGAAGACGAAGAAGAAGAAGAAGAAGAAGAAGAAGAAGAAGAAGAATTTGATGGGGATGAGGATACAGATGATATCGACGATGAAGATAAGGATGGGGATGAGGATGAGGAGGATGATGATGAAGATGAGGCCGAGGATGAGAACAAAGACGATGATTAGGTTAAATATTGTTGTATATTAAAAACACTTCCAATTACGTGAATTAAGTTTGACCTCATAAAAGCAATTACGTGAATTCATGTTTTTTTCATTCGATTATTTACTTATTATAGATGGCACTCCTAGTCTTTTTCGTCGCGGTGGCACTCGTCTACCTACTGGTACTATGTATATTTTAGTTTAGTTTTTTTATATCCATTTACACTTTTATATTGTTAATTATGTTTATGTGTTCAATTTACAGGTCATGATGGCTGGCCGTGGTCGTGGTGGTGGTGGTGGTGGTGGTGCGGGTCGTGGTCGTGGTCGTACTGGTGCTGGTGGTCGTGGTCGCATTCAAAGTTCCCGGGATGTGACCCCATCAAGCGTGCCCGACCCAGAGAGTAACCCGGGCACAGACGCATCCCGCCCTCGATCGACCACTTCATCGAGGCATGAGTCCGGATCTGCTAGTGGATCTGTTCCGCTATCGGAACCACCAGCAACGGATCCACCAGTGGATGCCCCAGTTACTGCACAGTGGGCCCCGGAGTGCCCCCATACTCGATTCCATCCGGTTACAGGAGAGTACATACGCGGACCTGCGGATCCTCCGACGGCACCAGAGAGGCCGAGAGGCGAGTTCCGACGAGAGCTATGGCCCGCGGGGACCTCGTAAGTAAATTTAAGATAATTTATTAAATTTCTTTTATTTATTCAAGTTAATAATCCAGTCGTTTCTTCTTTGTAGGTTTTTTCCGTTTAATGTTGGCAGGGCTCTTGGAGAAATTATCAGGGCTAACTTCCACGGTCCCTACCGCAACTTTTCGTCGGTGCCCCCAAACGGGCAGTACGTCTGGCTTGACGAGTTGAGGGTATATATCTATATCTTCTGGTTAATTATTAGTTACTCTTTAATCAACCATTTTTTAAATTACGTGATAATTGATTTTCTGTGTTAGACAACGTACTAGTAGTCCTACCATCGCGAGGAAGGGATCCGCAGGACCTACAGAAGCGCTTGCTCGAAGAAGATATGGGATATGATTCATGACCTAAAAATGGGGCATACGAGGCCGAATTGGATCTGGCAGGAGTATTATGAGGACCTCTTAGGTATGATGGATACCCCTACGTAAAAGAAGAAATCGGAGAAGGCGAAGGTGAACCGACAGGCTGCGGGCCTTCATACGCGGGGATCAAGGTCCCACGCAGCGACACTTGCAGATTTGGTGAGCAACCGTAAATTTATTTCACTATTGAATTAGGTATTATTAATTAAAGGAGTTAATTAGTTTCTACGAAAATTTTGTATGCAGGCCCAACGGGTGGTGAAGGAGGGAAGGACGCCAGAATCGGTCAACATGCACGACGTGTTCCAGCATACGCACAAAAGACGGAAGGACGGGAGCTTCGTCGACGAGAGGGCCAAGAAGACTGATGTAAGTACTTATGTTTATGAGATTAACGTTAGAATTAAAAGTATTCGGACTATAACTTAGGTAAACTTATGATTCACACTTAACCTAGTGAAACATAGGATTTAGATTACAACTTAGGTAAATATTGTAATATAAACACATTCATTTGATAGGCTGCATATCGTGAGGCCGTTAGTCGGGCTCAGTTAACTGACACCGAGGATATCGGTGAAATGACGCCCTTTCGGACGCCCTTTTCTTTGGCCGCTCGGAACGACTTGTACGTAGATACCGTAGACGGCTTTAAGATAGGGTTCCTGTACGGAGTCGGCACCCTAGGGCTATTGCATATGGCGATGCAGAGATTTCCACCAACACTGCCCCCTCCCGTGGCCCCGACAGACGATGATGTTAGGTCGCAGCTTACGCAGCTGCACGAGGCGGTGTCGTCCTTGCGGGAGCAATATGCCACATACTTTTTGCCTACGTCTGCTGCTGCCGGTCCGTCTGCTGCTGCCGGTACGTCTGCTGATGGTGTTCGTCCGTCTTCTACTGGTCCGTCGACTGCAGGTGTCGGTCCATCTTCCGTGGGCCATCTTTCTTTCAACCCTGATGCCCCTGTGGTACCGCCTACGTCTGTGACGTCACTCCTGGATCTTATATCCGCAGAGCAGCTACGCCGACTTTCGAGCAGTGTTTACGACGGCTTGCCTCCGTACCTTATGGAGGAGTATATTCATCGGTCGCATATGGGATTACCAACACCGGACAATCGACCTCCTCTTTCTTAAAATATTGTATTAAGAAAATTTGGATTATTTGTGAGAGCTTTGGATTAATTGTGCTATAATCGGCTTATAGCACCGGATATTATGTTATTATTTAGGATAATTGATGTTTATTTTCTATTATTTTGGTTTGGTCTGTGATTCTTGGATAATTGGTGTGCATTAAATTCGTATGTGCATATTTGGTCTATGTGATTCTTGGATAATTGGTGTGCATTATATATTTGGTCTGTGTGATTGTTGGATAATTGGGGTGCATTATATATTGGTTTGGTTTATGCATATATTTGTGAACAGAAAAAGTGCTGCAATTTTTTCTCCAAAAAACTCAGTTAGCGACGGACTAGTGACCGTTTAGCGACGGTTATTCCCAGTTGCCGACGGTTTTTCGACGGATTAGCCATCGCTATCTGGAGTTTTTAAACTGTTTCCAGGTAGCGACGGATGATCGACGGATTATCCGTCGGCATGGTTCTGGTGGTATAAACTTCGACGGAATAGCGACGGCCGATCCGTCGCTACGATGACTGATAATCAGCTACTAATCAGTCGCTCGATCTAGCGACTGTTCAGCGACGGACAATCCGTCGACAAGGTTCTGGAAATGCTTGACATTTCTAGAACCATGGCGACGGATAATCAGCCACTAATCAGTCGCTATGGGGACGGTATAGCGACGGATTAATGACTACTCTTCCGTCGCGATGGTGCTGGAAATGCCAAGCATTTCTAGAACCTGATCGACGGATAGTCCGTCAGCACACCGTCGCTAATCCGTCGTTCCTTACCGACGACTACCGATGGATGAGCGACGGAACGATACGCTCTGATACGCTATTACAACCATTTACCGACGAAATTTACGTCGCTATTGTCTATACAGTTTAGTACTTAATAGTTGAAATGGACGACAGTCCGTCGAAAATACGTCGCTAATGCTTCGTATTTTGACGTCGACAAGCCGTCGCTATTCCGTCGCTCAACGACTACGTAGCGACGGACCGTTATTAGCGACGAGCTGATTGCCGACGGATTTTTTTGGCCGAAACCCGTCAGTGATCGGTCGCTAATACTAATTACCGTCGGATTGGCGACGGATAGGGCCGTCGCTAAAATGATAAATTTTGGTAGTGTATCTATACAACCTCTACTGTGTCTCCTCTAGGCTAGCAGGCAAACTCCAAGCTATCTGTAAAATGACAGGAACGATTACAACTCATCAAGAAAACCCAAGTAATGACAAAGAACTATAAATCAGTTATAGACAGTTTTATTGATGAATATGGTAGTTTATATTTAGGTGATAGTATAGAGAAGCAGTAAGATACAAGGAAAGTAATGTAACTAAAACAAGAGAAGAATGATGGCAATGGAGACTGTAAATAAATCTAGCTGAACTAAGGTAACATAATAAGTCCAGAAGTAAATGCAAAACAAGTGTAAAACTACTATAAATCCAGTACGAGATGAATCTAATACAAGATGAATTCAGTACAAGATGATTCTAGGTAGTGATCAAGAATCCAGGTGAGTCCAGCTATTCTAACAGTGTGTTTTAAAATACCGAGATCGACATATAAACGGCTGTAGGTAATACGGCACATCACACACCTGGCCGGGTGTGAGATGGCTATCATTCCAGTAGATTCCAGTAGATTCTAGTTGGGAGATTCCAGATTGGGGTATGTCTACATGTCTTACTCAAGTATTTCCCCGCCCTGTAATACAAATGAATCCAGAATTCGACACGAGAATGGAGATGAGTCCAGCCAAAATATGATGATTCTAGAAATAGATTCCAGAATGATTCCAGTGATTCCAGTAATAGAGGCCAGATAAGTAAGGTATGTGTGTCGCATACATGAATCCAGAAATATCCATACGTGTTGTAACAGAGAATCACATAAAACTAACTATAACTGAAGTATAGTAATTGACAATTAAATGAGAGAACTATCAGAGAATGTACTCGCCTGATACTCTGAACAGCTGATAGGTATAGAGGTCCAAACTGAAGCCATAGAGTCCTATTTAGAGCAACACAGGTCAAGATGTATACGAGAGATGATAAATGAAATGTACAATACATCTGCATACTGTCTAGGTCAAACTAGACTAAAGTCAACACTTGGTCAACTCTAGTCAGCCACACTAGTCAAATTAGGTCAACTAGGTTAAGTTCTAGCCCAACAAGTCTAACAAGTCTCACTAGGCCTAACTAAGCTTAGGCTAGCACTCACACAATCACAAGACAATGTGAACCACAACAATGCATAATATAAAATAGATAATATATATAAATATATACCTTCATACATACATGCATATCCACATTACATACATATTTATTTATATAGGAATATGATACATCATGTATATTTACATAGTCACATAGATATATACATTCATGCACATTTACATACATACTTTTATACATTATATATGTTAACATTCATTACAATGCATTATATTTTACTTATACCTTTGATTGATTGATCCATTCATATATGACATTCATTCATGCATATTACATACTTACATGCATCTATACATTATATACATTGTATATAACATGTAAAAATAGAAGAGGAAAAAAGAAAAAAAACTGAAATGAAAAGGGAAGGGAAGGAAAATGTAAGGAAAAGGGAAAACATTGGACATATACATGCTTGCATCATATATTCTACATTATCATACATGCTATCATTATATATTGCATTACAATATTTATACATTATGCATTCATATCTATCATTACATATATACCTTGCATTCATATCTAGCATTCGTTATATACTTTCATGCATACATTGTATATCATTTTTTCATTCATGCATTTATGCATTGCTTACATACATTATATTAATTGCATTCCTACATGCTTGTATTCAACCATATATATACATTAATGTAAAGAGGATATATATATCATATATATATCATTTCGTTCATCTAACATATCATGTATTACATACTCTATATTCATTTAATATCCATACTACATAGGCTCATAGGTTACACAAAATGCATATATCGTATAGTCACTCTTCTACTTAAAACCAATACTGTACCAATTGGGCATTCACTAAATTCTACGATTAAGGTATGTCGTAGCCCTTCGTGTTAGCTTTCCAAAACTTTAAACAGATTGTATTTTCGTGTTTCGGAAGCTCCCAGAATCGCAAAAATACCAAAACACGTTCGTCTTTCATACAACTGACACTCAAATAATTCTACAAAAGTTACAGAAAGAATTTGGCTTATTAAAATATATATTTGGAAAGCTAACTTCGATACGGTTCTTTAAAAAAAATGGGAGATAAATCGGACTCCAAAGCTAAAAGTTATGACATTTTTAAGTTGCTTTGGTTAATAAAAACGTGGATAAAAATTATGACAGATTTGACAAAAGAACACATATATGCCAACATACTTGGATAAAAACATAGGTATCCAAATGAAACTCATTCTAACCATCCTAACTAAGATCAATCCACTCTCTAACTATTATAAAATAGAATTTAAATATCTATTTAAACTATTATCATACATACATACACATAGGGTGTCCTAATTTGGGATCTATCAAGTAGGACACAAGACACATATCTAAAATCCTCAAGAGAGCTCCAAATGGCCTCAGATTTGAATCTAAATGGGACACATGCATGAGGATGCATCCTACGGATTCAAAACTAATTTATATGCAAAGAAAATCGATTTAGAGGATAGGTTTTACCTATTGGGAGTGAAATCCTAATGAAATCCTTTAGGACACGTCTCCGATACGAAGATCCCTCAAAGTGGACAATCCTCCTTGCACTCATCTTCCAATTCTTGGTAGCACCCTTCCCTTGGAGAATGGGAATGATTGAGGGAAGGTTTGGTGAAGGAATGATTTGATTTGGAGATTAAATCAATGGGAAGGCTCTCTAAAATTGGAGAAGAACAAAAGAAAAATAAAAGAGGCAAGATTGTAATGAATAAAATGAATCATTCTCTCCTAAAGGTGGCTGCCATAAAGAGTCAATTAGGGCTAATGGAAAATATCATAATTGCCCCTCTCTAGTCTCATATGGTTAAGTCTAGACTAGGTTCAAGTTTGGGGTCAAAATGATCTAGTTTTGAGTCTCTAACTTAACCATTCTAACATGATAAAAATTAGTTTAATTAACTAACTTAATGTTGGGTCTTGTGAGCCATGCTTAACTTAATATTGGGTCCCATCTAGAGTTCAAGCTACCCGGGTCACAATACAAGTCGTAACGAGACGAAACTCAAATTCGACTAAACAAATCCAATAAAAACAATATTAAAAATATAAAATTTTCCCAAAATATTAAAATATAAAAAATGACCAAAATTATAATACATCAATTTAAATATTATTAAAATAATATAAAATTCCCTAATTAATCAAAATCCTAAATAATTTAAAAGTCACGAAATGACCAAAATACCCTTAGCCTAAAAAGTTGTAAATAGTTATTCTAATCACATGGTTTGGTCCCCATGGTCATGGTGAGTCTCTAAGCTTAGCAAAACTTGGGATTAACTAGTTAACCATCAAAATCACAATTCAACATTTTAAATAGTTTTAAATTGATTAAAAAAATTACCAAAAATCACAACATGAGTTAAATCTTATTATCGATTAATCAAAATTATAAAATTTCAAAATTACCCTCATTTGGAAAACTGGGTGTTATACCCAGCAACGCTGATCAACTACACATCTCGGTTGAAGAAGCACTCGCTATCATTGGGCCAAACCAAGCAAGGAGAGGACTACAGGTCCTAGCCGCCGGTTACCCCCTCCAGCAAGCTACTCTTTAAATCGGGAGTGCTAGCGACTCACTAGTCATTCCCCCCGAAGAACCATCTTTGGACTCCGTAGGGGAACGGATGGACCCACCCGCGGTTTCCACCAACCAAACCCCAAGCATCCCCATCACTATGGCTAAAGAGGAAGCGTCTACATCGAACATGAAATATGCCAAGAGTGGAGATAGCGAAACGACAACCATCCAAACCATATCTGCCACCAAGCGAAACAAAAAAGCCCCTCCACAACCACATTAATGATTTACATTCTATCCTGGAATGTCCGCGGTCTAACGAACAAATCTATATTTAGGAGAATATCCAGCCTGCGTAAAATGCACATGATCGATATCCTCATTATTGTAGAACCCAAAATTCCCCCAAAAGATTAAAATCTATCCAGCTGCAACTAGGCCTCCCCTCGGCCATAGCAGGCAGACACTATATTTGGATCCTCGGCACGATGGACGTCAACTTCAGAGTCATTCAGGACTCCCGGCAAGCTATCTCATGCTGGGTAGAACACCCCTTGCTTCCAGAGTGGGCCATCCTCTCAGCGGTCCACGGTAGCTGCGACATCGCAGACCGAAAACACATATGGAAAGATCGTCTTGACATCAATATCCACAACATCAACTCCCCTTGGCTTTGCATTAGAGATTTTAATGCAACTACCAGCAGAGATGAAAAAATCGGAGGTCACCCGCCCCCCATATCAGCCATGCAAGACTTCAACAATTTTAACTTCAATGCTCATCTCTCCCCCCTTCAGTTCATTGGCAACGCGTTCACTTGGTGCAACATGCAAGAGGGCGAACGACGTCAATACTCCTGCCTGGACAGAGCCCTCACTAATGCCCTATGGCACTGAATGGGGATTAACACCAAGCTATCCCACCTCAACTCCTCTGAATCCGATCATGCCCCCCTGCTGGTCGAAATTAAAAACAATACCAATCCTTCCAAAAAGAACTTCCAATTTCTCGACCTCTGGATCGGGCATCCCTAATTTTTGGGCATCGTCGCAGAAGCCTGGAGGCAGGACAAATCTCCCAACCCCCTCATTAGAGTGAGCAACAAGATCAAAGCCACGAGAAAAGCTCTATCCAATTGGAGCAAACATGCCTACGGGGATATTTTTCAAGCCGTTAGAGTAGCGGAAGACGACATCACCCGGACCGAAGCCATCTTCGCTGCGGACCAGTCCCCTGCGGCCAGGATAGCCCTTAACCTCACCAAGGCCATGCTCAAATTCAGGCTCAAAGTGAAGACAGACTTCTGGAAGCAGAAAGCGAGGTTGAAATGGGATAGCGAGGGGGATAAAAACTCAAAATATTTCCACGCCTACGTCAACGGCCGCAGAAACAAACTTACGATCTACCACGCTGTGGATGAGAACGGGAACACCATTACAGACTACAAGAACATCCAAGCGGCCGCGGTGGACTTCTTCTCCAAATTATTCTCCAAAGAGGCGGTATACAAAGATAGACCCTTCCTGGACCAAATCCCCACCCTCATTAATGATATCGAAAATGCCCGTTTGGAGCGTCCTCTGTTCGAACAGAAAGTAAATGACGTGATTTGGGCCCTTAACGAGCACAGTGCCCCCGGCCCGGACGGCTTTTCTAGGGTCTTCTTTCGCACCTGCTGGGATATCATCAAACATGACATCACAGAAGCGGCAGTCGCTTTCCTCGAAGGAGCCACTTACCCCAAAGCCATCTCCAGCGCCAATCTGATCCTTATCCCAAAAAAGACAATCCAGAATCCTTCCGCGACTATCGACCCATAAGTCTTTACAATTTCACCAACAAAATTATATCCATGATCATCGCCACCAGGATTGCAAGCACTTTTCCAAAAATAATATCGGAGGAACAGAACAGCTTTGTTCAAGGGAGGAACATCTAGGACAACATTATGCTAGCTCAAGAGTTAATCACCTATATGAAGGTTCCTGCCAAAGGGGGCAACATCATCGTCAAATCGACATGAAGAAAGCTTATGATAGACTGGATTGGCAATTCATGATCTGGGTCTTCAGAGCTGTTGGATTCTCGAAAAATTGGACCAACACCGTCTGGAGATCCATCAGCAACTCATGGTTCTTCACAGTTATCAACGACCAATCTGAGGGGTTCTTCAAATCTAGTCGCGGTGTTAGACAGGACGACCCTCTATCCTCCACAGTCTTCATCATTGCTGCCGATGCCCTGAACAAAAATCTCAACAACTTGACCAGTATTTTGAACTTCCAGTACTTCTACACTTCCAGTGGCTGCCCGATCATCACCTACCTAGCCTTCGTCGACGACTTACTTATCTTCTCCTCCGGGGACGTAGGAACGATGGAGGTAGTCCACAATACCCTGACGAGGTACTCCAGATGCTCCGGGTAAAAGATCAACCAATCCAAAAGCGTAATCTATGCTCACCACAGCATCAAAAGAGAGCAGCAATCAATCTCTCCAACCTCACATCCTTCACTGTAGCCCATCCCTCGCTCAACTATCTCGGTTGTTCCATTGTGTACGGGAAATCGAACGCCGGTATCTTTGAGAACTTGATAGCTAGAATCAGAAACAAACTCGACGGGTGGCATAATGTTACCCTATCCCCAGGCAGGAAAATGATCCTCATCAAACATGTGCTCTCTTCCATCCCCATCCACACTCTGGCCACATGCTCCTCGCCATTGAAAGTTCTTTCCTTGATTGATCAGTTATTTTGTAATTTCTTCTGGGGGCACAACAATGGTCAAGACAAACATCACTGGGCAAGCTGGGATTCTATGGCTCACCCCACAGAGGAAGGAGGCCTGGGATTTACCAAGCTCACCCACATCGTTAAAGCTTTCTCGATGAAATTATGGTGGAAACTCCGCACGAGCAAGAATCTATGGACCAGGTTTATGAAAGCCAGTACTTCAAAAGCATCCACCCCTTAGTGGCCATATCCAAGTACAGATCCTCAGCGGCTTGGCGTCGGATACTTATCGGGTGAGACCTCACCGAGCCGGAGATTAGGCTTCTGTTGAGTGGCGGCAAGTCTGATCCCTTCCTTGAGCAATGGATCGGGGATTGCTTGATCCCATGTATCTCGGAGACTCCCAGTAATAGTAGGATCAGAGACCTATGGTGCTCCATTAATAACGACAGGAACTGGGACAAGATTCGTGAATGGTCCGGGGCCGAAGCGATCGACAGCATCCGCTAACTCGGTCTTTGCATAGGCAGCGAAGCCGACGAACTTCGGTGGTCACTTGAGGCATTCGGGATATTCACGGTTAGGTTGGCGAGATTCGCTATTCGAGGGGACGGCCAGCCGCACCCGACGATTGCTCGATACTGGCAAGCCTGTATCCCAAAGTAGTGGTCCTTCCTCATATGGAGAGTCATTACAAAAAAACTGCCGACTGATGATTTCCTTAACTCCATTGGGATTAGCTTAGCGTCAGCCTGCAATTGCTGCTCAGACCGTCAGACGGAGACTATAGACCATATTTTTCGGAAGGGGAATCTGCCTGACACAATTTGGAGGACCCTTAACCGACACTACAAGATTGTCCCACGGGGAGGACGCTTCTACGATCTGGTAGACCACTGGAGTTCAGGATCCCACGGTCACCAGATCGTTGCATCGGCTGTTGTATGGGTCATTTGGAAGAATCGCAACAAGACGAGATACGAAGGCAATCAATATTCGATCGACCAACTCGTTAAGAAAGTCTTCAGGCAATGTCGTAAACGGAGTACCTATTGTTCCCACAGCCCGAAAGTATTTTGGTCCTAGACCCCCATAGCTCAGGGTTGTCGTACTGTCTTTCCCCTATTTTGTTTTGGTGGTATACTTGTATAGGCTTTCCTTTTGTGCCTTGTATACGTGGCCGAGCTTCGGCTTTTTGTGCCTTGATTAATAAAAGGAGGGGGTTTTATATATATATATATATATATATATATATATATATATATATATATATAAAGAAATAGAAATATAAAAGAAAAGAGAAGGCTAAAACAAATAAATCCTTATTATTGTTCCCTTGCGGGAACGATAATAAGAAAATCATGAGCCCTCCCCCCCAAAAGTCGATAGACCCTATCAAATAAGACACGACCACACCTATATAAACCAGGTAGAGAAGAGAGGAAATCTCTCAACTTTAACCAAAAAAAAACCTTAAAACCAACCCTGCCAACCCCCGACCTTGCCTCCCTAGAACACCTGCGTGCACCCAGCCACCACGTGCGCCGTCCAGACATGCCGAAGTGCCACTTGGACTCAGTCGCACGCGCCCAAGGCCAAAATAGTTCACACAACAACAGTTGGAGGTACACCTCTTCGTCAATTAATTTCTTCGCACACGTTTATTTTTTTGATTCCGCAAGTCAAATTGTAGAGCATACCTGGCCCTCTATATGTCCCACCCCATAGTTCCTTAAGGTATCGACCCAACGAGTCAAAAAATCGACTCGAAAAACCTTTAAAAACTATTTTTTTACAGTTTTGGGACTGTTTCAACTAGCCTTGTCTAGCGAGCGTTTACAGTCAACCATTTTAACATTTCCCAAAACTAATTAGACAAGATTGAAGACAACATATAGGAGTTCATAACAAAACTTTTAGTTTTGATTTTTGTTAATTATTTACAGAGATATCAGTTTTTTGAACCCGAGAAAAAACACGTTTAAGCCAATAAAATTTTAGAAAAAATCTCTGATACGACATCCGTCCTTGCAAATCATGCAACTTGGTCACAACCCATGAGCAGCGAAAGATGTGTATGGATGTTGCGGACATGTGGCATCTGACGGAACTCGATTGTATTGTGTGTGCACGACGAAATCGAGGCGTATCGATCGAGATATCCCTTACCGGCCTCTTTGCAAACTAGTCAATTACTTTGTACATATTCGTCACCTCATGAAGAAACTTATGCCAATAGGATCATGTTATTTTTATGGTCATGTGAGCCAAGTTTGGTTCGATTCTGAGAAGGTCAACCATAACGCTATTTTGGCATGCCCGTAACCCGACTGAACGGGCGAATTTGTGCGCGGCCTATCGAAATATAACTTTTGACATACGGTTGGGTTCATATCGTCAAACTGGACCCGCAAACATATAGTTTGATGACTTTAGAGACCTTAGGCTCTGGCACTTTTTTTGGTGTAAAGTGGATCCAACGACGAATACCGTTTTCACCCAAAATTACCATTTTTTCTCTATGTCCAGAATTAAACTTATGGGTCGGCTGTTCTAACTAATTTGACTATTTTGAATACGTTGATAATATTTGTTTCAGCCTTCGGAGACTGTTGTGAGAGTTTGACATTTGTGGCTCGTCTATTGACTGGATAGTATTGGTTCTACGTACTACCACTAGGAAAGTATATCTTGCCAACTTTATACAGTTTACTTACATGCATGCTCTTATTATTATTTCTAAATCATGGCTCCTTTTCTTTCTATATTTACTATCTGACCATGGTTTATTTCTCTGTCTCTTACCCGTTATCACTTATCTTTATCATTAGTTGTATCTATATGTTTCCACACATGATTTTGATAGTTTTATTACTTGAGTGACTTGACTTGATCACCTGCTTATGATACATTGACTTGACCTTGGGTTCCATGTTACTTTGACTTGACCCTCTACCGATACTATGATTGACTACTTGACCACTATCGACTCGAGAGACCCACGACAGGGCTACGATGGAGACTCACTATAGTTAGGATGTACCATGGCAGGGCTACTAGCTATTGGACTGGGAGTACCATGGCAGGGCTACGGTCTTTCAATTCATTTATATTCGAACTTAGTTTTACTTTTCATAAGACATGTTTTTAGCCATAGAGTTCTTCCATGTATTCTTCATTATGTTTCTCATAGTTGTTTCATGTTTTCTTGCATGTTATATACTTTCAAAGTAGGATTTTATATTATGTATCTTGCTAGTCCCCTGAGGACCTGATGATCTCTCCAGGCATAGTTAGAGAGGGGGACTACCCAGAGGTGTATGGTTCTGGAGTCGAGACTGGAGTTGTATCTTCGCAGAAGGACGAGTTAGTGGACAAGGACTTCTCTTGAGACTTGTCTCTTTATTTTGGACTTGCTACTCTATTTCCTTTTCTTTCAGCAGACTTGTAGTAGTTGATTACTTATTTCTTTACTATGGTTTCGGGAATTCCTACCCGTACAGTTATTATTTCTATTTCATGTTGGACAGATCTTTTTATTAGTATTATTTTATTGGACTCGATATCTTGTGACTCATTTTTCTGTGTGGATGAGATTAGCTGTGACCTGTGACTTGTATTGTATTACTGGGTTGTTATCATGATTTATAGTTTAAGCCTTTCGCTAATAGGCTTACATTGAGATTTGGCCCATTGGTGAAGTGTGCTGGCATGTACCATGTCCTGTTCCTACGTATTTTGGGACTAGGGCGTTACATGTATATATATATATATATATATATATATATATATATATATATATATATATGTGTGTGTGTGTTGTGTGTGTGTGTGTGTGTGTGTGTGTGTGTGTGTGTGTGTAAATGTATTTAATATGTATATTGTATATAATCTATGATTCAATAAATATTATAAAAACGGGCTTCTAGCCCTACATTATTAGTTGAATAGTTCAATTGGCATTGGCCTGAATAATTACTTCCTTTTAGACGTTGAGCCTGCATGGCATATACATATTTTAATTATAAAATAGGCCTTGGTCCATCAGTAATAAATATTTTAGTTTAGATTCATTAAAATATTATTATTTGAATATTTTTATTGGCCTGGGCTTGGCCCTAATATTATTTTCAAAATGGGGTTTGTAGACCCTAAATATATTATTATAGCATTTTGTTAGTAAAAATATAGTTTTGACTTTGTTATATTTGACAAATTAGGTGTTTAAATTCCTAAAATGATTTTCTAAGCTTTTAATTTTTTGTCTAAAAATATTATGATTAAAGTAGTTTCCAAATATTATAAATAAATTCTAAAATAGTTATATATATTTATTTATCTATGTAATTTCTTCCAATCATAATCATGACTAATTTAGCAATTTTCTATCCTTTGATCATGGACTTCCATTTCAATTTCGATAATCATGTCGAGCTCTGATTCTAGACTTCTATATATCAAATTGAGCTATTTGAACTATTCTGGACTCAATGGAACCACATGTTTCATCATTTGGGACCGTTTTATAGAGCATATCCCCTGTACCTATTTTGTGTCGGCACGTTCGTGTCGTGCACGTCGACTCCAACTAATCGAGATGAGTACATGTCTCTGTTAGTTTTTATTTACTTGATAGCAACTATGTCACATGTTTTAGAAATGTTATACATGATTCTGACACTATGTTACATGGATTGGTACTATATGGATCTTAGTCAGGTGATGTCACTTGTTATCTTATTTGACCGCATACTCATTATTCTTGTGATTAGGTCGTGTTTCATGATTAGCTCGTGTGCCGTGACATGTCATGATTCAGATCCATCAGTATTAGTCGGAGCGGAGGAAGTACAAGTTGGTTATGTGATCAAAACCTTTAATATAGCTCGTGTGCATGCCAAATTTTATATCACACATAATTGAGCATTATCTCATTAGCTCGTGTGCTTTTCCAAGCCGATCACATAGCAAACTTGTATTTCAAATCACTTAGCTAGTGTTATCTTCTTAGACTGCTTATTGTTTCATACCATGTCTTTATGTGACTACTTCTTCTAGATGCTTACCACAAATTCATGTTTATCCAGTTATCTTTATGTTTACTTAGTATACTTGTTGATCATATATTCATTTCTATTACTTGTCATATTTTTCCTTCCCTGTACTTGGATTATTTTCAGAGTTTTATACTTTGCTCAAATCCTGACTGAATAACCACATTTTTAGGAGATGTTATGCCCCACATTCTTGACTTTGTGATGATGCTAGCCGAGGCAGATCTTGATGTACCTTTGACCGTGAGTTGACTTCTGGAGAGCTCTAGGCCAATGTTCTTTATTTAGGTTCATATTTGTTTACCGGATTTGTCTTCGACACATTCTTGATATGTATAATCGTTATAGATTCTGGATGGTCTAGTGTTATAGTTTTCTTTCCTTGTTCATATCTTCCTTAGCATTTTGTGCTTGAATACATGATAATATTATGGATTATAAAAAATATTGATATATTTCTATTGAAGACTAGACAACGTTCTATCATCGATGTTGCGGCATTGGCTGGGCGTGCCTCACGTACTTATACTCGAACATCTGGGTGTGGGTCGTGACAACTGCTCGTCTTGCTCTCGGTCCAGCACCAGGACCTCAGCAGAGGAGCCGACCTCTTCAGACCCAATGGCCGCATGTAGTACCACAACGGGGACGAGCCTATGTCATGACAGTTGAAAGAGCTGAGGCGATTTCTAATACGATACCAAGTTCTCTTTTATGTTTTTCTATAAAACTTATATTATTTACTAGTCTAGACTAAAGAATTGAAGTGGTACTCGATCCTTCTGTACATGCCAGCTCCATAAGAATACTGAAGATCGCAACCAGGTGAAGACCTTTCATGACCCGAAGACAGACTCAAGGCAAGGCAATGGACATGAAGACATTCAGCACATGGTTGGAGAAGACCGTGGATCGCACCTAGCAATCCAACCTTTCTTTTAGATCTTTCTTCTAGTACCTAAAATTTCTTGTTTGAGACATGTTTTTTTATTCTTTGTTCTTTTACTAATGCTACTGAAATTTTAGGACAAATTTTTTAAAGTAAGGTGGATTTGTAACCCCAGTTTCCCTAAATAAATAAAACTAGATTTTTTTCCTAATATTTTATAATCTTTTAGTAATGTTTTAAAGATTTTATTGATTTATTTAATATTTTTTAGTAAAATATAAATTTCTCTAATAGGGAGTGGCAGACTTATAATTATTACCAAATAGGTTGGTTATTTAGGAAACCCATTATGGAATACTTAGCCACATCACTTGGTGGAAATATTCTAGAATCTCTATTAACTAATCAGGATTAATGTTAATTAATTAGGATTAGTGTTAATCCTATAGAATATTCTTTGGAATCTAGAATATTCCAAGGAATATTCTCTATAATATTCCAAGAAAATTCTTTCTAGCCTATGTGCCTAGCGATTCTAGGTCTTTCCTAATCATGGCTACAAATAACCTACCGTGCCCATTTCATTAATTATATTTTTACATTTACATTTTAGTCTGACACGGATACACTTGTGTACACACACATATTCCGTGTCCACCCCGAACCCCTGTGTTTCGTGTCCCCTAACACGGACACGATGCATCCTAAACCCTAACTTCTAAACCCTAAACCTAATTTTATGGGATCTTATGTCCGACCTTGGAGATTATTTCACCACCGTGTCCGATCGGTTCAATGCCATCACTGGATCTAGTAGCCACCACCACGAGAAGCTGCATCGGAGTCCTCGACCGACCCCGCTGGAGTTTGCTCGAGCTATCGTCGACCAAATCCAGCAACCCCAGTCGCTGATCCTACTGGATCCACCGACCCCGATGTCCGTCGCGACGAGATTCACCATCATTGACTGGATCTGGATGCCACCTTTGAAGTCACCGTCCACCTCATCGTCGTCGGGAGCCGGATCTGGTCCACGGAGCTGTCAGGCTCGACCGCCTCGAGGAATCCAGCCACCGGGGTCGCCTTCTCCTTCTAATCGTGCCCACTACACTTCTCCTCCGTTGTCATCCATCGAACATCGCCACTGTTGCACCCTCGAAGGCCACGTAAACTCTTTACGAGCCACGAGATGCCGTGAAGTTGTGCCTAGTTGCCGGAGCCGTCCTCGTCGAGCATCACCCCACTGATACCACAACCGCCGGATCGGGCATCTTACCGCCCGTAGAGCCGTCGAGGTGAAACCCTCTTAATGAACTCATTTCTTTGCTTCTTCTTCTTCCTTTCTTTTAGGGTTTTGGTGAGAGATAGTTGGTTGTGAGTGTAAAAAGGTAAGAGGAGAGAGAGATTGTTTGTGAGAGGGATTAGGGTTTAGTTAAGAATGGGCTGGGTTAGCGTGAGCCATGAGCCATTGTAAAAAAAGGAAAGGGAAAACATTTGGGTTTTGGGCTCTGGTTTGGGCCAGCCCAATGGTTGGGCTGTTGAGAAAGAAAAGAAAAGACTATGGGCCTAGATGTTTGGGGCTAGGATTTTTTATTGTTATTACTATTACTATTATTATTCTTACTCTTATTCTTATTATTACTAATATTGTTATTGTTATTGTTATTATTATTGTATTGAAATTTATATTTCTTAATATTAAAATATAAGTCTACTCTAAAATGTTTTGCCATGATTATTATTTGGTTAAAACTAATTTGCTAGTATGTAGTTTATTAGTGTTCTATAATTTAATTATTATATATTGCTAATCTAAATTGTTATTCTACTAAGAATTTGTTTGCTAGTAATTATATATTTAAATAACTCTATCTAATATCAATAATTAAATTAAATTTTGCTATAAAATTATGTTAGTATTATTTTTTAAAGAATTTTACTTGCTAGTATTTATGTATGGATCAGATATATCATGGCCAATTCCTTACAAGACTCTTCCACAATGGACTCTGATATATGAGATTTCGAATAAATGTTGACAGAATCTTCTGTCCTGTCAAAAGTGAGTGATTGTTCATTAGAACTATTATAGTCTGAATACTCATACGGCTGGGTCGATGCCCGCCTACCCCCAAACCTGACTTGCAAGTTCCCCCGCAAAAAGCTATCCACACCTATTCAACTAATATAAAAAGCACATATCTATTTATGATTAGTCTCTATTGTAGCTAATAAATATATATAGTTAGCTAGTATATATTATAAATGTTACTTAGCTAGTTTATATAAATAGTTAGCTAATAGTTAGTCAAATACCATTCTTTAGAATCTAACAAATTCCTAATTTATTCTAAGTGGACAGTGTGACATTTATACTTCTATACGCAATCTTCTAGGGCAAGGCAAGTACTTCTATGATTGTGTTACATTTATTTCTTGTGTTATTTGTTTCATGCTGGACATATTGTTTATACGACTTGATCATGTGATTCTGGTTCTTGTGCTTATCATGTACTTTTGTTCTTCTACTTGTACTTGGAAAGGAGAAATACTACGAATATGTGATCAAAGTCAAACGCTAGTTAGGTATTGAATGATAGCCTAATCACACACCTGTGCAGGTGTGGTTAAGTCGTACTCTTATTCAGGTTCTTATCTAGCCGGTTACATATTTCGTATGTATTTTAAATCACTTGTAATGATCTTCTTGCTTCATGTTTCATGTTTCAGTAGATTCCTGTATCTATCGTGATTCAGGTTAGTATGTTTCATTATATCTTTACTTGTGCATGTGTTGTATTTATTTCACTATTATAGATTATAATTTGCTCCATTTTTGACCTGATCATTGACATATTAGACCATGGTAAGAAGATGTGGTTAGCACTGGTTTAGACTATAACTTCTAAAGCTCTGGAGGATTCTAGAAGATTAGAATATAATATTTTTATTGTATTAGATTCTTTATGGAACAAGTGTATCAGATTGTTATCTTTGGGAGGATATAGTTTACCGGATTTGTCTTCAAATACTTTTATAATGTTGTACTAAATGGACAAGGTGGAATGTGTGATGATGTGGTGATTTGTTTTGGACATGTGTTAACAACTGTGATAAGATTGATTGATCATGTTATTTGGGGTTTTTTTTAGGCTTAGTGCAGCTTACTATGTTGTATTTACAGCGTAGACTAGACGTGTTCGACTCGTATCCAGTTATTTGGGAGCGGATCGTGACACCTGCCCCATCCCTCTTTCAAAGTTTTTTTATTTTTCTTTTGTTTCCATTATTTTTTTACATCATTAATTTCTTCCATAATTTTTTTATTTTCTTTCAATCTTTCTTATCCATGTCATGGTCGACCACTCCAAGCTCTAATCCTCTCTATATCACCCTCTATAGCAAGAATATCAAGTGAGAACATAACTTAGTATTTCTTGGAAACAAAAGTACACACCTCATTCTATACTTTCTTCTTTAATTTTCTTCTCTCATTAACTTTAGAAAAGAAGACATACACATTCTCCATATCAAACCCAAGAGTTCCTAGTCTAGAAACAGGGAAACACATAACTTCTCCGTCACTTTTAGAAAGCAAGGCAAGTCCTTCTCCTCTTCAAAAAATTAATTTTGAAAACTACTTTTGTTTCTTTTAATTTTAATTATAAGACCATGTTATATTTATATATACATTGTTCATTATGGATTTTATGGTAGCACACAAGTCTATTCATTGATGTAGTCATATGGCACAAGTTGATATATACATTAAACAAATCGTAGGACACGAAAATAATTCTTGTAAGTGTATCTGTTTATAATTTTATATTATCCTTGTGATATATTGCTATGAATAAATACTTGCATGCTTTTTTAGGTGTATCTACGCAAGCTTAGACCTAAAAGGAAGTATGTTAAAAATTAGCGTATACATTAAGTACTATATGTTTTATGTATAGGTAACGATTTACATAACTAACCCTAGTACTACCAAAAATTATTTTTACAAGTGTAACTAGACAAATATTATGCTAGTCTAAGATTCTTATTAGTGCTATAGATAACATGGAGAAATCTAGAGTTACGTATTGGACTATCAAAAATTTATATTTTGGAATCGAGGAATATTTTTTTAAACTAAACTTGTATTTTAATGCTGCAATGAAAGTGGCCGTTTATTTTATATCCATAAAATAAATCTATTTTGAGGCTTTGTATTGAATTCTAGAGTTTCCTACTTACACTTGATAAGTATTAGAATTTGTAACATAGGCATGCATTTATACTACGAGGTTTATCAATGCCTGAATTAATAAAATGATCAATATCTTGCAACATATTAACTATTTAGACATTCATGAATATATCAATTGTTATCATGTAATTAGGTTTATTTTGAACTATATATGATTTTAACTTACGTGTTTCATTAATTCGGAAGAATAGTCTAGCAAGATTAATAGTTATTGACAAGTAGCCAAGGTAAGAAGAATTTTTCCTTAACAATTATGCATTCCCTACTTGACTATAACCATGTGTGTCCAATATGAGTTGTTCCATCAAAAATAGAAAAATTCTATGAAGAGTTACACTGGGTTGGTATATTTATATTGCTAAAATTGTTGGATCTCGGAATAAAAAGTCGATTTGCAGAAAATTTTAAGAATTTCAAAAGATAACCACATTTCGAAGATCAATAATTTTAGATCGTATTAAGTCGTATCTTAAATAGTCATATATCAGTACTCTCGATAATTGTAACGCTCCAGTTACAAAATACGTAGGTATATGCTAGCAACATTTCGCTAATGGGTCAAAACTACCTATCAAGCCCATTACTAATGCTTAAACTGTAAATAATGATAACAATCCATAAATATAGTACAAGTCACAGATACACAACTAGTCTCATCAACGCAGAAATATTAAGACACAAGATATCCAAGTCCAGTAAAATGATAATGACGATAAGATTTGTCCAGCAAGAAATAAAAATAATAACTGTGTAACAAATGGCGTCCTGAAACCATAGTAAAGAGTAATGAGATAAAAAGTCAACTACAAGTCTGTTGAACTGAAATAAAGTAAAGTAGCAAGTCCAAGTAAAGAGATGACATGGATCAAGAGAAATCCTCTGGCGCAATCTTCTCCTCCTGCACAGGTACGTCACCTGTCTTGACTCTAGAACTGTATACCTCAGGATAGCCCTCCTTCATGTCTAAGATTGGAGAGATCACCAGGTTCTCATGGCTAGCAAGATACATATAAACACGCCTACTATGACAACAAATAACATGCAAGGAATAACAAAAAGCAACTACTAAAACCAGAATGAAGAACACATGAAAGTACTCTATCACAACCCGCACCCGGATATTCGGGCACAAGTGCGTGGGCCACGCCCAGCCTATGCCACAATATTGCCGGTAGAACGTTGTCAAGTATCCATAAATATATATAACATCTAGATGATCTATAATAACAATGTACTCAAATCACATCATAAACAGCTAAGGAAGGTATAAATTAGAAAAGATATCAATAACTCTGAAATAACTAAAGTCTACAAATGAATATACAAGACCAAAATGTATCGGAGACAAAATCCGATAACGAAACATAATCAGAATACAATCTAAATAAAAGATAATGGCCTAGAGCTCTCCAGGGGTCAACTCACGATCTAAAGTGCATCAAGACCTGTCGTTATGAAGTCCAGGGTGTGGAGCATAAAATTACCTACAAATAGTTATCCAGTTAGGATTGGCACGAGCACATCACTAATAACAGTTCCCAGTAAATGATAAAGACTATGTAACAGTAAATAAAAAGAATATACGAGAATAAGTAAAGTATACATGAAAGTAGCATGGCATGGTAAAACTGTAAACTAGAGCAAGGAAGAGTAAAGTAGGTTATATCATGTACAAGAGTCAAGAATCTATACTAGCTTTGTGAGTAAGTACTAGCTTCGATATGTGGCCGGCTTGGGTGTCATGACCCGCACCCAGTGTAGGGGCACGAGAAGTGGGTACATCCAGCCTACGCCGCATTGTCGACGGTAGAATGTTGTCCTAGGTCACAACATCTAACACAGTATAAATATAACTGCACAAGATATACTCTCCGCACAGAGGACAAATAGAAGGTATATCTCAATCACAATCTTAGGTAGAAATAGCACGATATCATAGATATGAAAATCTCAAAGGAAATACAAACAGAAAGGGAAATAAATCTATGTGTCTATACGACACAATAACAACAACAAAATATAATACATCTCAAGTCTCAAATGACAACAACATAGTAAGATAAAGCCTAACTAAACTAGTCTAGGCAGTAGGGGTGATATCATCAGCTAGAGCTGGGTCCTCCTGAGAGTCCAGCTCACAAGTGTCGTCTAGGGCTGCTCCATAATACGTATGACAGAAATCTTCGATGTCATCTGTAATATTTACAACAGGTCCAGTCAGGACAGGAACGAGCATAATACATCTCACGCAGTTCATATCATGGCAGAAAATATAAAGCATACAAAAGAGTAAGATACATGAACTGTAAGAAAATGTACACGAAAATAAGAGAGATATTTATAAACTAAAAATATATACATGATAAGTAAGAACTGTAAGTAACTAGTGATTCAGAGTACAAGACGGTTATGTAAACGACATAATATTGCACACGAGTAATCTACAGAGGTTCACACGAGTAACTACAAGATTGATCACATAACCGCTTCTACTCTCCCGTCTCCAATCAATACACAAGGATCCAGTCAAGTTATGTTATTGCACACGAAGTATAGTTGTACACGATGATCATGTGAGAACATAAGAGTACACGATTTCATACAATTTGTACACGAATAATACGAACACAAGGAGTACACAATGCCCATGATAAAGTACACGAATACGAAATACCCGATGTATCCGCTAAGGGGATAACATCATATAAAAAGATCCATATAGTACCAATCCGTGATAACAAGTGTCAGCATCAAGTAAAGTAATCTATAGCATGAATATAAGTCCTAGCAAGTATGAAATGATTAGAGAATATACTCGCTTGAAATCCGAATGTCCGTGAGAATATAAAGTTTGAAGCGAGGTAACTGAGTCCTACTTAGAGCAACACAAGTCATGATGTATACAAAGGGATTATAATTTGAAGAGTATAATGCATCTACATGTTTCTCGGTCAATCTGGACTAAAGTCAACGCTTAGTCAACTCTGCTCAACTCTAAAAGTCAACTAGGTCAACTCTAGTTAAATTAGGTCAAACTAGTTAGGGTTTGGTCAACCATGCTCAACTAGTCTAAGTTAGTCTAATATAGGCTTAAATAAGTCAAATCTAGGTTATATACAATACATAATACCTACACTACATTCACATTCAATTTCCATTCACATATATAAACAATATATATATATATATATATATATATATATATATATATATATATAGGTTGTGTGTGTGTGTGTGTGTCACACAGGGACATGAAGGGGTACACTCTGTAACAGTGTAAACAAAACATAGTCCATGTTATTATATACACTACAACACATAGATATACATGTATATGTATATATTAACATATGTATATATATCTAGAGGGGGGAAAGTGTATTCATGTGTGTGTGTGTGCATATACATTGTGTAGCAGTAGGTAAGGTTGAACCTTCAGTTACCTATATACAAGTATACATTCATACAAGCCTATAAACACATATTAAAAACCCAATTTTCAGTTTAACCGTTAATCCCAATTCAGTCTCAGGTGAACGTTCAACAAAACTCAGTTTTCATGCTAACAATGCAATACAAATTTACATACATACATTCATCTCAGTTTTTATGTTCAAGTTATCATTCCATTAACATATTCAAAGTTTAATGTTAGCTTGAACCTCAGTTTTAACAAAATCAAACCCATGTTCTCTATTTCAAATTGGAAACTTAGATTTATCTCATGAACTCAGGTATCATATATGCATTTCAATTTAACCTATTGCAAACTAAACTCGGATTTAACATATAACTAAACCTAAGATTCTCAGGGTTAACACATTATCCAATTTTTCAGTCTCATAGGGAATTCTCAGTTCACAGTTTAACATTTGTGTCAATTGATTTCAGTTCATCCTAACATTCAAACCAAAACAACTAAATTGAAATCAAATCAGCAACTTACACATATATATACAACTTTAAACCAAACACAAAACTCAAATTCAATTTTAACATTAACCCAATTTTATTCTCAGGTTTACATATATGAGGAAATTTTAGTTTTCAAATTAGGCACGAACTATGCCATTTATGAAATTCGAATACAACACCAATCCATTTGAAGCCCAGTTATACAACACATCCTATCAGTTTATTTTAACATGTATACTATGTATTTAAAGTTAATTTAAAACATATTAACCCAATATTTGAATACATAGTAAATTTTCTGTATCCGAACATGTACAACCCCAAATTTTCGAATAAAAAACCATTCAAAACCCAAAATAATTTGTGGGCGGAGGTGTAGATGTATTACACGTGTCATGGGGTGTCATTTCGTGTCCACATAGCTGGACACGAAGTGTCCAAAATGTGTATCAATTACATAGTGTAGACTAGGTCTCGTGCAGAGGTGTCAAACTCAATAGGACACAACGTGTCCTATCCTAGGTCTCGTGGTCGAGTCTATAGCTAGGGTAGGTATATGTCTAGGGACTCATGTCTGCAACGTGTCCAATCGAGCCATGTCACGAGATACGAAAGCGTATCAGTGACGGGATTTTCGTGCGTATATTGCAGTGCAAATTCAGTGCACCCGTGATTTCGTGTCCGACACGACACGAGGTGTCGTAAAACTCGAGGGGGGTCTGTCAGTGATGGCCCCCACCAATGTGCCAAGTGGCACGTGTCCAAGTGGCGTGTCGTGTCCGCAAATAGGGTCGGGTAGCAGGGCACAACACGGGGGTCTCGTGCTGCATGTCCGTGTCCATTTTGGGCACGACAATATCCCCAAATCGTGCTCAGTCCTAGGGATTTGTGATCTACACAGTAAAGGCTACAAAATCATATAATTAGTTATGTAAATGATTAATTTTATTTCTAAGTGGCATTTCACCAAATACATGTTTAAAAATATCGATACATGTCCGATACACACACCTAATGGACACAAATTTCTACCAAACTTGGGCTACACCTAGTAGAACCCTAAATGAATGCATATATGGAAAGAAATCAAGAATTTATTAGGGTTTGTAGGGTTTTACCTATTGAGAGTTCAAACTCAATAAAAAGGCTCCTAAGTGAGTTGATCCCTCCGCAAGCTTTGGCCAAGTGCTCTTCAAATCCTTGCTAGCAAGCTCCCACTAGCCTCTACTTCTGAAATAAATCCCAATGCAAGAGTGTAGCCTCAATTTGAGATCAATTTGGATAAAGGGGGAGGAATTTGGGGAAAAAAATTAGGGTTCTTTGTAGGTGTCAAAAGAGGCAAGGGTTTCTAAAGGATACTTTATAGGAGGGGGAATTTCTATTTGTGGCTGCCGTAAAATGAATTAGGATTATGTTTAGATGTAGATGAGTGGCTAAGGCTTCTCCACCCAATTTTAAGTCCTCCTATTGGTTCAATTAGTCCTAAGGCTTTCTTTTTTTATAAATATCCTAAGGAGAAAATATCCTATTTAGAAATATCTAGATATTACTAATCTTGTCACTTAGTAGGTTATCCTAATCAAGATTCTAAGCTCAAGGCTAATCTAGATTAGGCTAAGATTCTAGGTCAAGTCTCAACTAAATAAATAGCACATATCTAATTAATAAAATTTCAAAATTACCAGAAAGTCAAAATGACCAAAATATCCTCAAGCCAAAAATGTGGTAGTGATAATGAAATAACGTGTAGGCAACTATAGAGGGGAGTGAATAGAGTTTGTGTTGATAATCACCAAATAGAAATTAACTCTATATCACCTCCATAAAATAACTATCAAGATAGTAAATAAATCAGAGAGAAATACGGAAGTAAATAAAGATCAAAAGAGCATTCGCAGACATAGCAGTTTTAACCTAGTTTCCTTCGTGGAGGACTAGTCCAGGCCTAAGAACTCTAGCTCAGGATTGAAATCCACTATTTTTGAAATAGTGTACAACCAAGCACGCCAACTTTTTACAGATTCGCAGGTGGCGAAACTTGGAATTGTCCAAGTGACTTTTCTTTTCAACTCTTGCACAAAAACTTGTAGCTGAATCGTACTTGAGCACCTTGGGGCTTAGGAAGTTTTGTGGCTAGTAGATTGGAAGAGTAAGGCTTAGGTAGTATAAGGCTTAGATGATTGAGAGTGAGAGATAGAAAGATGATTTGAAATGAGAGAAATTAAGCCTTATTTATACTACTCATGGGAGGTAGATTTTGGCCCGAATTCTGCCCCAAGAATTCAAATTTTTGAACGTTGGACAGCTTTACCAAGCAGGCCCTAAAAATCAGGGTGCTAAAAATCAGGAGACAGAGTTCGGCCCGAACTCTGTGTGGTGGCAGAGTTCGGCCCGAACTCTGCCTCCTAGGTGACAGAATGGCCTTTCGGCTTTTGGGCTTTGTTTGGCTTGGTGGAACTTGGGCTTGGTTCAGGAATTGGTCTGTTTGTATGGTAGTGCTTGGACAGATATGTCTTGGGGTTGAGATGACACAGTGCGACTCGATGTACACATTCTCCTAGACTCAATAAATTGAAGAGTGCAGACTTGGAACAAATAGAAAAATCGCCTTTCTTCTGATATTTGAGCAGACCTGAAGATGTCTTTTTTTCTTGACAGCAGTTGTCCCCGATGCGAGGTCCCGGATAGGTCGCTAGACAGTTCAGAGAAATCTTCTTGTATGACACCGTCTTTGGTCCATCCTTAATTCTTCATTGCCTATATCCTGGTTTGATCATGTTTGATCATGCTTACTGCATGTCTACAAATATATGTTAGGCGAGCAAAATATGTTGCAGTACGATACAAGCATAGCAATATGATATAGGACAATTAGGACAATGCTAAGTTTAAGTAGCAACATGATAGTGAGTATATGAATGTTAGTGACATTATTATGTTAAACTTAACTGATTAGCCATATTCAAAAAATACGATGTTTATCTTTGGGCTAACAGACAAGTCTACCGTCCTTAAAAGAATTTCGTCTCCGATAAAGGCGAAACCAAACTGATGAGAAGGATAGAAAATTATACCTGAAGGTCCAAAAAGATAAGGATATTGCTCGCGCATCTCATTATTCCGCTTTCAGGTAGACTCTCCTGGAGATTGATGCCTCCATACGATACAAACCAAAGGTATCATCTGGTTCCTCAGTACTTTCTCTCGTCGATCCAGAATCTCCACAGGTTGCTCTGGATAGCTAAGAGTAGGTCCTACCTCGATCTCCGAATGATCGAGTACATGGCTAGGGTCCGCCAAGTATCGTCTCAACTGCGACACGTGAAATACGTTGTGGACTCCCACTAATGCAGGTGGCAAATTTAGCCTGTAAGCTACGTCACCCGACTCTTCCGCTGATAACGAAAGGTCCAATGAAACAGGGCTAAGTTTCCCACCTTCACCAAAACGTATGGTACTACGTGTCGAAGATATCCTTAGAAAAACTAGATCTCCAAACTAATCAAAAATAAGGTCTCAAATTAACTATAATAATCAAACATGATCAATAAAATCACAAAACAATAAACCTACTTCTAATCCTATCTCTAAGCTGTACCTTAAACTCCAACGGTCTACGGTGGCTATCGGCCCAATGTCGATGTCTGTCCGGCACCACGCGAAGTCGATCTCAGATGATCTTCACCTTTTCGGCTGCATCCACAACCATCTCAGGTCCCAATAAAGCTCATTCTCCAACGTTATCCCATGACAAGGGTGTATGACATCTACGCCCGTACAGTGCCTCGAACGGTGATATCTCAATGCTGGCCTAAAAACTGTTATTGTATATAAACTCTACTAAGTGCAGGTGATCCTCATAAGAACCTCAAAAATCCAAGACACTAGTCTGCAACATGTTCTCGAGTGTCTGAATAGTCCTCTCTGACTGTCCGTCGGTCTGAGGGTGGTATGCAGTACTAAACTTGAGTTGAGTGCCCAAACTAGCTTGCAGACTCCGCTAGAAATAGGAAGTAAAGCGACCATCTCGATCCAATACACTGCTCACCAAAACTCCAAGAATCGTGACAATCTGTTGCATATACATCTCTGCTAGCTTCTCGGTAGACAAATCCACCTTGAATGGCAAAAAGTAAGCTGATTTGGTGAACCTATCTACGATGACCCAAATAGTGTCTTTTCCTCCTGGCGTACGCGGTAATCCCGAAACAAAGTCCATCGTGATGTGCTCCCACTTCCACTCTTGAATGGGCAACGATTGTAACAAACCTCCTGGCCTCTGCCTCTCTGTCTTCACCTGCTGGCAGACCAAATATCTAGCGACGAAGCGTGCTACCTTTTGTTTCATCCCACGCCACCATGCATACTCCCTTAGATCGCTATATATCTTGTTTGCACCTGGATGCATAGAGTACTGAGATTGGTGGGCCTCTTGCATAATCTGCTCCCGTAGCTCTTCACTGGACACACACAGTCTGGAAGCGTGCCTCAATGCTCCATCTTCTGTAATGGTGAACTCCTCATCCACCAATCCTGCTCGAGCCTGCTCTCGGATGCACCACAGAACAACATCATCGAATTGAGTCGACTTGATCCTCTCTATCAAGTTTGACTGAATCTACAGACCCCACATCTGTATCTCCACTCCTAGAACTAGCACCTCGATCCCCAGGCTCTCCAGATCTGCTAGCAAGTGACGATCTGCCGTCAAACACATGGATGTCGAATATCTGCTCAAAGCATCGACAACCACGTTGGCTTTCCCTGGATGATACTGTCGTACAATGTCGAAGTCCTTCATCAACTCCAACCATCTACGCTGCCTCATATTGAGCTTCTTCTGTGTAAACACATACTTCAAGCTCTTGTGGTCTGTGAAGATCTCCATACGCTCTCCGTATAGATAGTGTTTCCATAATTTCAGAGCAAAGATAACTGCCGCCAACTCCAAGTCGTGTGTAGGGTAGTTCTTCTCATGCGGACGTAACTGCCTAGAAGCATAGGCAATTACCTTACCATGCTGCTGCAATACACAACCCAACCCTTCCCTGAGGCGTCACTGTAGATAGTGAACCCACATAATCCTGATGGCAGTGTCAGAATTGGAGCTGTCGTCAACCGCTTCTTTAAATCATAAAAAGCGACCTGACACTCCTCTGACTAGATAAACTCTGCGTCCTTCCGGGCCAGCCTAGTCAATGGCTATACAACTCGAAAGAAATCTTGAACGAACCTCATGTAGTTGTCTGCCAATCCCAGATAGCTCATGAACTCCACAACTGAACTCGGTGCTGCGCACGCCTCAACTGCCGTGATCTTTCTCAGGTCAACTGAGATCCTATCCCCAGTCACAATATGACCCAGGAAATTAACTCGATCCAGGAAGAACTCACACTTTGAGAGCTTGCCATAAAGCTCCTCCTTCCTGAGAGTCTCCAGAACCACTCTTAAATGCTCCTCATGAACATCTGCGGTCTTCGAGTACACCAAGATATCGTCGATGAACACCACCAAAAACTTGTCCAAGTACTGGTGGAACACCTTGTTCATCCGGTTCATGAATACCGTCGGGGCATTAGTCAACCCAAATGGCATCACCATAAACTTGAACTGGCCGTACTGCATCCTGAATGTTATCTTCGGGATATCCTCCCTTTTCACCTTCACCTGATAGTAACTTGACCTCAAATCAATCTTCAAAAATACCCCAGCTCCGCTCAACTGGTCAAAGAGATCATCGATCCGCGGCAGCGGGTACCTATTCTTGATTGTAAGGTTGTTGAGTGTCCTGTAGTCGATACACATCCATACCATCCCATAATTCTTCGATATAAAAAGTACCGGTGCACCCCATGGTGATGAACTAGATCGGATGAAGCCCTTATCCTGTAACACATCTACCTATTTCTTTAACTCCACTAACTCGCTGTTGTTCACCCTATAGACGTGCTGAGATATCGGCTCTGTGTCGGGCACTAAGTCTATAGAGAACTCAACATCTCTGTCCGGTGGTAGTCCTGGCAAGTCCTCTGAAAATATATCCATGAACTCTGCTATCAATTGATGTGGCACTGTCTGCTCCTCAACTGAAACTCCATAGAAAACTTTGCTGCTCTGCTCCGCCTCTCGCCTGGCGAACTCGAACTCTGGCTCTCCTGGCGGACAGAAAAGAACTCTACCACCGCGACAATCTATACTGGCATGGTGCATGCTAAACCAATCTATCCTGAGTACTATATCATAGCTCGGTAGTGGCATTACGAGCAGACTCACATCCAATTCTCGGCCTACCAAAACTACTCTTCGATCCTTGCAAATATCACTGACGAGGATAATGCTACCCCCGGTCGTGATCTTGTAAGTCCTAGGCAACGATTCAGAAGCAAGATGGTGTCGAATAGCAAAAGATACTGACACAAAGCTATGGGATGCCCTAGTATCAAACAATGCGAAAGCGGAAAATGAGTCGAGAAGAACAGAACATGTAATCAAATCTCCAATAGCCTCTGTATCCTCTGATGCCATGGCGAATGCTCGTCCCTACCGGCCTCCCTGGCTTGCTGCTGGTGCTGAACGAACCTCTGCTGCTGGGTCTACAAGGCTGGTCCCTTTTGCTGGCCTACTGGAGCCTTGGTTTCGCCTCCTCTTGGTGCTGGACGAGCCGTCGCTACGGAACAGTCTCTTATTTGGTGGTCCGGCGAACCACACATGAGGCACCTCCCTAGCCTCTTCCTACAATCATTCCACCCGTGTTCCGGCTTCCTGTAGAAAGGACAACTGGTGGCCTGCTACTGTCTGGGGACCTGCTGCTGGGGCACATGCTGAAAAGATGCTCGGCCATGTCCCTGAGGCTGCTGCTGGAACTGCCTCTGCAAGTGCTGCTGCTGGAAGTGGGGTCTCTTGGCCGGACCACCGCTGCCACTGGCTCCATGAAAGTCTCATCCCCTCTTGAGCCTCAGCTCAAGATCATCCTTTGCTGCTAGAACACCTACCAGAATCTCCTCAAAAGTGGCACTCCGGTCACTCTTGGTCAAGGACTTGACCTCCTTGACTAACCCCATTCGGAACCTTCGGGCCTTCACCGTCTCACTGAGCCCCACATCAAATATGCCCAGACGGCAGAACTCCCTAGCATACTCCTCGACAGTCCGACTGCCCTGAACTAGGCTCTCAAACTGCGTTTCTAGGGCACCAAGAGCTGTGTCAAGGAAAAACTTCTCCTTGAACAGCTTCTTAAAGGCTGCCGAAGTCTGTCCCTCGGTCCCCACTCTAGGGTCCGTTTGATACCAAGTGTGGGCCAGGTCCTACATCTGGCTGCCTGCCGCCTCGATCTGAAGTCGGGCTGGTATCTCCGCCAGCCGAAATATCTCCTCGATATGCTCGATCTAATCATCGGCATATAAGATCCTCTTTGTGCCGTGGAAGTCCTACGGATGCATGTTTTGGAAGTCCTGGATCCCTGGTGTCCTCGGCTGATATGGCTGTATCTGGGCTGCCTGCGGCTGCGCAATAACTCTCTCCACAGTCGTCAGGGCAAGCTGATGGGCATTCTTTATGCCTTGCTGGAAATGAGCAAACTGCTGTCGCTGGGCCTCCACCATCCTCTGGAAGAAGTCGAACAACTGCCCTACGTCAACTGATCCGGAAGGTGGCTGCTACCGAGAGAAATCTGGAATGACGGGAGAAAGTTTCTGTACATACGGAGGTGCACCACCAAATGCAGTGGAAATGCCAACCTGAGTCGGTACAATAGGAGCTGCAGTCTCGTGGCCCTGCTGAATAGGATGAGAGGTGGCCAACCTCTCGATAGTATCCCCCAGATCAGAGCGATGAGATCGTGTCTCCATAACCATCTTGAAGACAGATCAAGCAAGAAGCAATTACTGAGAATAAAGTAAAAAATCAAAGGAGGACAGTTTATTTATTCAAAGGAAAATATTTAATCAACAAGAATTTAGATGGCAAATATTGGATCGGAGCTTTCCTAATGTGATTGAGTACCTCAAAACTATATCCTATATCCTACTGCAGGCTATAGTGATACTCTAGTTCGAATACCACTACAAATTTAGACCTGCATGGGCCACCACTAAAAACGTGTCATGACCCGCACCCAGTGTAGGGGCACGAGAAGTGGGTACGTCCAGCCTACATCGTAGTGTCGGCGGTAGAACGATGTCCTAGGTCAAAACATCTAACACAGTATAAATATAACTGCACAAGATATACTCTCCGCACAGAGGACAAATAGAAGGTACATCTCAATCACAATCTAAGGTAGAAATAGCATGATATCATAAATATAAAAATCTCAAAGGAAGTACAAATAGAAAGGGAAATAAGTCTAAGTGTCTATACGTCATAATAACAAAAATAAAACATAATACATCTCAAGTCTCAAATGACAACAATATAGTAAGATAAAACCTAGCTAAACTAGTCTAGACAGTAGGGGTGATATCATCAGCTAAAGCTGGGTCCTCCTGAGAGTCCAGCTCACAAGTGTCATCTAGGGCTGCTCCATAGTACGTAGGATAGAAATCTTCGGTGTCATCTGTAATATTTTCAACAGGTCCAGTCAGGACAGGAACGAGCACAATACATCTCATGTAGTTCATATCATGGCAGGAAATGTAAAGCATGCAAAAGAGTAAGATACATGAACTGTAAGAAGATGTACACAAAAACAAGACAGATATTTATAAACTAGAAATATATACATGATAAGTAAGAACTGTAAGTGACTACTGATTCAGAGCACAAGACGGTTATGTAAACGGCACGATGTTGCACACGAGTAATCTACAGAGGTTCACACGAGTAACTACAAGATTGATCACATAACCACTTATACTCCCCCGTCCCCAATCAATACACAAGGATCAAGTCAAGTTATGTTATTGCACGCGAAGTATAGTTGTACACGATGATCATGTGAGCACATGAGAGTACACGATTTCACATGATTTATACACGAATAATACGAACACAGGGAGTACACGATGCCCATGACAAAGTATATGAACACGAAATACCCTATGTATCCTCTAAGGGGATAACATCGCATGAAAAGATCCATATAGTACCAATCTGTGATAACAAGTGCAGCCTCAAGTAAAGTAATCTACAGCATGAATATAAGTCCTAGCAAGTATAAAACGATCAGAGAATGTACTCGCCTGAAATTCGAATATCCGTGAGAATATAAAGTCGAAAGCGAGGTAACTGAGCCATATTTAGAGCAACACAACTCATGATGTATACAAAAGGATTATAATTTGAAGAGTACAATGCATCAACATGTTTCTAGGTCAATCTGGACCAAAGTCAACCCTTAGTCAACTTCGGTCAACTCTAAAAGTCAACTAGGTCAACTCTAATCAAATTAGGTCAACCATGCTCAACAAGTCTAAGTTAGTCTAATCTAGGCATAAATAAGTCAAATCTAGGTTATATACAATACATAATACCTATACTACATTCACATTCAATTTCCATTCACATATATAAACAATACATATATAGGGTATATATATAGGTTGTGTGTGTGTGTGTGTGTGTGTGTGTGTGTGTGTGTGTGTGTGTGTGTGTGTGTGTGTGTGTGTGTATGTGTCATACAGGGACATGAAGGGGTACACAATACATAGTCTATGTTATCATATACAATACAACACATAGATATACATGTATATGTATATATTAACATATTTATATATATCTAGGGGGAAAACTGTAATCATGTGTGTGTGCATATACATTATTTAGCAGTAGGTAAGGTTGAACCTTCAGTTAACTACATACATGTATACCTTTATACATGCCTATAAACACATATTGAAAACCCAGTTTTTACTTTAATCCTTAATCCTAATTCATTCTCCGGTTTACATTCAACAAAACTCAGTTTTCATGCTAACAGTGCAATGCAAATTTGCATACATACATTCATCTCAGTTTTCATGTTCAAGTTAACATTCCATTAACATATTCAAAGTTTAACATGTTAGCCTGAATCTTAGTTTTAACGAAATCAAACCCATGTTCTCTATTTCGAATTGGAAACTTAGATTTATCTCATGAACTAAGGTATCATGTATGCATTTCAGTTTAACCTATTGCAAACTAAACTCAGATTTAACATATAACCAAAACTAAGATTATCAGGGTTAACATATTATCCAAGTTTTCAGTCTCACAGGGAATTCACAGTTCACAGTTTAACATTTGTGTCAATTGATTTCAGTTCATCCCAACATTCAAACCAAAACAACCAAATTGAAATCAAGTCAGCAACTTATATATATATATATATATATATATATATATAGCACCCCAGTCCCATAATACTTAGGACTAGGTACGTATCCATGCCAGCTGTATACATACGAAGATACTCCAATATATGAAAACCTCGTATGAATACATAAGCTGTAAAATGCAGTAAACCAAGAGTAATCTAATCTCATCCACAATGAAGAATAAAAGATAAAATCAACTGTAATAAGTCTTTGTACAATACGTTGGGTGGAGACAAAGTCCACTACCAACTATCTCAAATAAAAGGTACAAGAAGGAATAGATGGAATAACAAGACTAGCCAAGTGCAATCATCTTCGAAAGGATGGAGAAGATCATGGCCTCGACTAGCACACCTGTAATATCACAGAAGCACACACACCTGGAGAGATAACCAGGTCCTCAGAGGGACGTAACAAGACACATAATATCATGCCATATAAACTGAATAAATATTGCTCAAATAAATAAGGGATGCCTGCAATAGGGTACCTAACCGTACTATAGTGAATGCAATAAGAACAAACCTTTGACGCATGGGCCGGATCAGGAATATCAGGAATCAGGACCGTACCTCCCACTGGAGATAAACGGCTATCAGGACCGTACCTCCCACTGGAGATAACCGGCTAACAGGACCGTACCTCCCACTGGAGATAACCGACAATCAGGACAGTGCATATATGACCCATACATTAAGGAGCTATTCTTCCCACCCAATGCCTACCATGTTGTATCCACAACAGTAAACCTCTATAACCGCTAAGTCAAACTTGCATGCAATTTCTATTAGCGGTTATTCCTATCGCACGGCTTATACGCACCGGTGGCCAGCCCGTCACTCATGTCCGTATTCTACATATGATACACAACTTCGTGTTACAACGTGTCAAGGCCAATGAATGCAACACACAAGGTGGTCCCTTAAATCTAGGTTTTAAGTGTAAGAAAAATAATACATAGCAGGAAATATAAATGAACATTATTTCTAACAGGTTATGACATGTATCACAGTTTATTTTACATAAAGAAAATAATAATAATGCATGAAATATGAGCTAAAATAATTAAACAGCAAATGGCTAGGTGTCTTGCCTGAGGTCCTTGTTGGTGAAACCGATAATCCCGTTGGGTAAAGAATAGTCACAGGGCTACACAAGATAACTCAGACGATGTGAGAAACTTCTAAAATAAAAACCAAAAATAAAATAATCTGGAAATTTCAAGGGAAAAATATATGATGTGTATTTTTTCGTCAGCATTCCGAAACTTCAAACGGTTCGTGACTCTGATTCCTAGTTCTCCCAGTATCTCAAAAACACTAAAATATGTCAGATTTCGGACAACTGAGACTCCACAAATTTTCCAGAAAATTAAGTTCCGAATTTATGAAAATAAAATTTATATTCAAAAAACATACCTCAATACGATTCCAACAAAAAAATTGGAGGTCAAACGGAGTCCGGAGTTGGGAGTTATGGTCATTCGAAGTTGCTACAACCTTTGATAATTGAGGCTGAATTTATGACCAAAAAAAGAGAGAAATTTTGACAAGGATGGCTTGAAAGATGATTTATGGTAAAAAAAATAATATGGAGGAGTACCTGCCTATTTATAGGATGTGAAAATTCTCAATTAGATAAGAATTAGGATTCCTTTAAACCCAATTTAGATATTTCCTAATTTAATTTAAAAGCAATCAAATCCAAATCCAAATCCAAATCCAAATCCAAATCCAAATCTAATTTAAATCAAATCAAATTCACTTATTTTAAAATCAAATCAATTAAATCCAATTTAAAACTAATTAAATTTTTAGCTCAAAATCAAATAGGATAAATAAATTTTGAATATTTAACTATTTAAATAAATCCAAAAATCAAATCAAGATTTAAATGGCCACCATAACTTCCAAATATATTTTTCAAAATACCAATAATAATAATTTCAAAAATAATAAATATTTTTAAATATCTTTTTAAATAATAAAATATTTATTAATAAATCTCAAAAATTACATTTTTATTTAAAATAGACTAATAAATAATTACGAAATATATGTATGCACGAATAATGCATACATGATTATGCTTTTCCTATTATACAATGAAATATTATTTATGATTAATAACTGCTAAAAATAAAAAAGGCTTTTTATAACAAGAATAATAATTATATAATATTTTGAAAGTGTATAATAAAATAGAAAAAATATTTTTCTAAAATATGTACGCTCGCACATATGCGCACTTGACGAGCAACTACAAAAAATAAAATTTCGTGCGCGACGTACAATACGACTATGCGACGTACAATACAAAATTTTTAAATCAGTACCAAATTTAATATATATAAAAAATATAGTAGAAATTTAGGGGTTTTACATCCTACCCAACTTAAAAGAATTTCGTCCTCGAAATTAAGAATTAGGAGGCGGTGAGAAGGCACAACGCTAGATAGGAGGATTTAAGGAAGTTTATATGGTCGTAGTCTAGGTTGAGGGTATGATTAAGAGACGATTGTAATAACTCTTAAATTCAACTGATTAGAAAGTCAAGATTGTAAATTTAGTGTCGAGGGAAAAGTCGAGTAGTTCAAGACAAAGATATGGTTACATTGGGTGGTAATGGTCATGGTGATAGGACAGTTAGAGGAGTTTTAGTACGACGCTTTCGTCATTCTAAAATAGGTGAAGGCGAACACAATACAGAGTTCGAAGGAGGCGTTATCGAATACGAATACGTGGTTCAAAGGCGACCGAATAATTCAAAAGGAGTTGTCAAGGCTGTCGCGGATGGGACTCTAGAGGACAAGTTTAGCTATGTCCCCATCCACGTAGGATAATATGTGATAAGCGAACCAAAGTGCAATAGGTTGATCAGACCATCATGCACCGATTCTGATTAGACAATATGTTAGTGGGTGCACCCAATAAAATATGACATGATCAAGCTTGATGACGAAATAAGCTTGCAAAACTGAAGCTACATTAGTAGCATGGGATAGTCAAAATATGTGCAAGGGAGGTACTGATGAAGGAAATTAAATAGTCCCAGATCTTTTAAAATCAAGACTCACCCGAAGTGTGGGCCTATACAGTTGTCCTAGTGTTTCTTCATTTATGGCTTGGTAGACTAGATAAGGTAGGGTCCTCTAAATTTAGAGTCTAAGTGAACTTACCAATGTGGTTCACAAGGAAAATGTTTGTTAGATGGTGAGGTATTCTACCCAACTTACAAGAGTTAAACTAATAGTATCATGGGACAATGGTCAAGCAATCAAGATAAAGTATAAATTTAAGCATTTAAGGAATTTAGTAGAACACAATCACATATCGGGTCGAAAGAATTGAGTTGAGGTTGAATCCCTATCCGTGGTCGAAAATATATCGGTATCATGGTAAAGATTATAGTTTGGCCATTTTGATCATAAAGTCATATCAAAAAATAGAGTACAAGGAGATGGGTTTTGGTGGGATATGATATGTCTACAGGAAGGTGGACTTGTCTAGGTCTTACATATGAAATTTGTTGGAAGGAAAAGTGTAGTGTTGTATTCCAAATATACAAGTCACGGTAGGGGACGCCAGAAGATCAAAAATAGAAAGTTGGAGTTCACGAGGTGATAATTAATGCACAAAATAAAGAAGATCAAGTTAAAGCGTGAAATAAAATTAATTAAAGAATCCAGTAAAAATAATTTAGGAACACAATTTTGGAGAGAAGATAGTCTCATAGATGAATACAGTTAAGGAACCATTAACTCATTATTCAAATTGCAAATGGGTTAGAAGGTCGTAATTAAAAGATCTAGAATTGAAGGAATGTCGAGTAAGTCGAGGTAGAAATATAGTCACATAGCTGGGTTGATGACTAACAACACTTGTGTATATACTACTATCATGGTCATAAGTGACATGGCAATTTGTGTGGAATACTCAATAGGGTTATCTTGGGGCCTACCATTAAAATTTAACTCAAGTTTTCTCCAAAAGTTTCAAAAATAACTTTCAAAAATATACCATCAAAATTTGTATTTACTCCAAGCCGTTCAAATTTATCATAAAAATTTAAATCACTCTCATAAATCTCAAAGCAAAATTTTATCACGTTACTACTAACATTTTCCAAAATTAACGTTTAAATTCAACTATTTAACTCAAGAGTTCATAATTTACGAATCCATAAAAATTTCACAATCAATCAAAAATTTAACACTCCAAATTTTTTAATTAATTTATAATAAAACTCTTAGCATATTAAAAGCAATCTCAAAAAATTAAGCTCAATGCTCTCATCAATTTTAACTTCTATTTATGCTATGTTATTCCAACAAACTCACAACTTTTAAATGGTAACTTCTTTTAATCAATCGAAATAACTTTCCATCACATCCTTCGAAATTCTTCAAAAAAAATTAATATTAGCAATCCCCCATTAAACTAAATTTTCAAATAATCTTATCAAGTCAAAATCTATTTTTTTTACCAAAAATCTAAATAGATTTGTAAATCCTCAATCATATGACACAATTTAAAATAAAGAAAAATTCTCAAAAATCGTTTTCATAACTTTCAAATATTTTAAACCAAAATTCACCGTCATTACTTTCCCTTAAAATTTAAAATTTTATAAACACAAAAACTGCAAGTTGTACAACTCCGTTTAAATAATTCCTACGACCATTTTTAAAAGCTAAGATCATTTTCAAACCAAATCTATAAATGTTCAAGGTGCATAACTATAATACAATAAATCATGAACATTAAAACTGAAAAATCAAATAAATTTTATATTTGTTCAAAGATGTATATCTATCACCCAAACTCATAAATATCACAACTCGAAAAGCAAATCAATTTTATACTTGTGCAAGGATGTATAACTATAATCCAATAAATCATAAATATCAAATCTTTGAAAATCAATCAATTTCTTAAACCAAGTATGAAATTCTATAAATCCTCTGGTGTTTACTATTTAGAAATCTCAAGGTTAAAACTTTCCATGGTAATATCCTACTTTACAAATTACTAATCATTAAATCACACTAAAAAAAACCCTTTAACTCAATTAGAGTCTTAAATGTATTCCAATTGCCAATATAACCATTATAGCCATGTGTTTGACCTATGAGCATATACTAGTGTAGTCATCTTCCTAGTTGACACTAAGCACGAAAATAAGAATCAACGATAGAAAGGAATCAAGCAAGATGCAATTCAAGGAAGCCGAACGAGAGTTCGGAATTTGAAGCCAAAGGAAGAGGTCAAGCTGTATGGATGAGATTCCTATAATTCTAATCCTATGTTGCAGGTTCACATCGGTACAATAACGTAATCGAAGTGACAAACTCGACCTGCATGGGCCACCACAAAAACATGTAACACCCCAGTCCCATAATACATAGGACTAGGTACGTATCCATGCCAGCTGTATACATACGAAGATACTGCAATATATGAAAACCTCGTATGAATACATAAGCCGTAAAATGCAGTAAACCAAGAGTAATCTAATCTCATCCACAATGAAGAATAAAAGATATAATTAACTGTAATAAGTCTTTGTACAATACGTTGGGTGGAGACAAAGTCCACTACCAACTATCTCAAATAAAAGGTACAAGAAGGAATAGATGGAATAACAAGACTAGTCCAAGTACAATCATCTTCGAAAGGATGGAGAAGATCATGGCCTCGACTAGCACACCTGCAATATCACAGAAGCACACACACTGGAGAGATAACCAGGTCCTCAGAGGGACGTAACAAGATACATAATATCATGCCATATAAACTGAATAAATATTGCTTAAATAAATAAGGGATGCCTGCAATAGGGTACCTAACCGTACTATAGTGAATGCAATAAGAACAAACCTTTGACGCATGGGCCAGATCAGGAATATCAGGAATCAGGACCGTACCTCCCACTGGAGATAACCGGCTATCAGGACCGTACCTCCCACTGGTGATAACCGGCAATCAGGACAGTGCATATATGACCCATACATTAAGGAGCTGTTCTTCCCACCCAATGCCTACCATTTTGTATCCACAACAGTAAACCTCTATAACTGCTAAGTCAAACTAGTATACAATTTCTATTAGCGGTTATTCCTATCGCACGGCTTAGACGCACCGGTGGCCAGCCAGTCACGCATGTCCGTATTCTACATGCGACACACAACTTCATGTTACAACGTGTCAAGGCCAATGAATGCAGCACACAAGGTGGTCCCTTAAATCTAGGTTTTAAGTGTAAGAAAATTAATACATAGCAGGAAATATAAATGAACAGTAAGTTCTAACAGGTTATGCCATGTATCACAGTTTATTTTGCATAAAGAAAATAATAATAATGTATGAAATATGAGCTAAAATAATTAAATAGAAAATGGCAAGGTGTCTTGTCTGAGGTCCTTGTTATGAAACCGACAATCTTGTTGGGTAAAGAATAGTCACAGGGCTACACATGATGACTCAGACGATGTGACAAACTTCTAAAATAAAAACCAAAAATAAAATAATCTGGAAATTTTATGGGAAAAATATATGATGTGTATTTCTTCGTCAGCATTCCGAAACTTCAAACGGTTCATGATTCTGATTCCTGGTTCTCCCAGTATCTCAAAAACACTAAGACGTGTCAGATTTCGGACAACTGACACTCCACAAATTTTCCAAAAAATTAAGTTCGAATTTATGAAAATAAAATTTATATTCAGAAAATATACCTCAATAAGATTCCAACAAAAAAAACTTGGAGGTCAAACGAAGTCCGGAGTTGGGAGTTATGGTCAATCGAAGTTGCTACAACCTTTGAAAATTGACGCTGAATTTATGACAAAAAAGGAAAAAAATTTGACAAGGATGGTTTGAAAGATGATTTGTGATAAAAATAATATGGAGGAGTACCTGCCTATTTATAGGATGTGAGAATTTCCAATTAGATAAGAATTAGGATTCCTTTAAACCCAATTTAGATATTTTCTAATTTAATTTAAAAGCAATCAAATCCAAATCCAAATCCAAATCTAATTTAAATCAAATCAAATTCTCTTAGTTTAAAATCAAATCAATTAAATCCAATTTAAATCTATTTAAATTTTTAGCTCAAAATCAAATAGGATAAATAAATTTTGAATATTTAACTATTTAAATAAATCCAAAAATCAAATCAAGATTTAAATGGCCACCATAACTTCCAAATATATTTTTCAAAATACCAATAATAATAATTTCGAAAATAATAAATATTTTTAAATATCTTTTTAAGTAATAAAATATTTATTAATAAATCTCGAAAATTACATTTTTATTTAAAATAGACTAATAAATAATTATGAAATATATGTATGCACGAATAATACATACATGATTATGCTTTTCCTAGTATACAATGAAATATTATTTATGATTAATAACTGCTAAAAATAAAAAGGCTTTTTATAGCAAGAATAATAATTATATAATATTTTGAAAGTGTATAATAAAATAGAAAAAATATTTTTATAAATTATGTACGCTCGCACATATTCGCACTTGACGAGCAACTACAAAAAATAAAATTTCGTGCGCGACGTACAATACGACTATGCGACGTACAATACAAAATTTTTAAATCAGTACCAAATTTAATATATATAAAAAATATAGTAGAAATTTAGGGGTTTTATATATATATATATATATATATATATATATATATATATATATATATATATATATATATATATAACTTTAAACCAAACCCAAAACTCAAATTCAATTTTAAAATTAACCCAATTTTATTTTGAGGTTTACATATACGAGGAAATCTCAGTTTTCGAATTAGGCATGAACTATACTATTCAGTCATGAAATTTATGAAATTCGAATACAACACCAATCTATTTGAAACCCAGTTATACAACACATCCTATCAGTTTATTTTAACATGTATACTATGTATTTAAACAATTTAAAGTTAATTTAAAACATATTAATCCAATATTCGAATACACAGTAAATTTTCTGTATCCGAACATGTATAACCCCAAATTTTCGAATAAAAAACCATTCAAAACCCATAATAATTTATGGGCAGATGTGTAGATGTATTACACGTGTCATGGGGTGTCATTTCGTGTCCACATAGCTAGACACAAAGTGTCCAAAATGTTCTAAAATGTGTATTAGTTACACAATGTTGACTAGGTCTCGAGCAGAGGTGTCGGACTCAATAGGACACAACATGTCCTATCCTAGGTCTCGTGGTCGAGTCTATAGCTAGGGTAGGTATATGTCTAGGGACTCATGTGTCCGTAACATGTCCAATCGAGCCGTGTCATGAGATACGAAAGCGTATCAGTGGGGGGATTTCTGAGCGTATAGTGCAGTATAAATTCGGTGCTCCCATGATTTCGTGTCCGACACGACACGAGGTGTCGTAAAACTCGAGGGGGTCTGTCAGTGATGGCCCCCACCTCTGTGCCAAGTGGCACGTGTCCAAGTGGCGTGTCGTGTTCGCAAATAGGTTCGGGTAGCAGGGCACAGCACGGGGGTCTCGTGCTGCGTGTCCGTGTCCATTTTGGACACGGAAACATGCCCAAATCATGCTCAGTCCTAGGGATTTGTGATCTACACAGTAAGGGCTACAAAATCATGTAGCTAGTTTTGAAAATGATTAACTTTTATTTCTAAGTGGCATTTCACCAAACACATGTCTAAAAATACCGATACGTGTCCAATACGCATACCTAATGGACACCAATTCCAACCAAACTTGGGCTACACATAGGGAAACTCTAAATGAATGCACCTATGAAAAGAAATCAGGAATTTACTAGGGTTTATAGGGTTTTACCTATTGAGAGTTCAAACTCAATGAAAAGGCTCTTAAGTGAGTTGTTCCCTCCACAAGCTATGGCCAAGTGCTCTTCAAATCCTTGCTAGCAAGCCCCTACTGGCCTCCACTTCTGAAATGAATCCCAACGCAAGAGAGTAGCCTTAATTTGTGATTAATTTGGATAAAGGGGGAGAAATTTGGGGAAGAACAAGTTAGGGTTCTTTGTAGGTGTTAAAAGAGGCAAGGGTTTCTAAAGGATACTTTATAGGAGGAGGAATTTCTATTTGTGGCTGCCACAAAATGAGTTAGGGTTAGGTTTATATGTAGATGAGTGGCTAAGGCTTCTCCATCCAATTTCAAGTCCACCTATTGGTTCAATTAGTCCTAAGGCTTTCTTTTTTTACAAATATCCTAAGGAGAAAATATCCTACTTAGAAATATCTTGATATTGCTAATCTTGTCACTTAGTAGGTTATCCTAATCACGATTCTAAGCTCAAGGCTAATCTAGATTAGGCTAAGATTCTAGGTCAAGTCTCAACTAAACAAATAGCACATATTTAATTAATAAAATTTTAAAATTACCAAAAAGTCAAAATGACCAAAATACCCTCAAGCCAAAAATGTGGTAGTGACATTGGAAACTTGTATAAGGTCTACCAGCCTGGTTAATTATACGTGAGATGTATGATTAATACTCACAAGAAACTAAACATGCATAAGTAGGGTATTGAATACATATCTACACTACTACTCCCCGTCCCCCGACTGATACAGTGGATCTAACAATGATACGTTATGACATAGGATTCCCTGAGAAGGTCGCGAGCCTTCACAGGAATCGTGTCTATACAATGCACAAGAACAAGGACAAGACTTACACAAGATATACCAAGAAATATAAAGAATATAATCTCATGACGGGATCCAGACAAATACCAATCCGTATGACAAACGTGTTAAGAAGTCAAGGATATATACACTAAATACACGAAACTTAGAAAATACCATAAATGAAAAATTATCAGAGAATGTACTCGCCGGAATTTGGTTGGAGTCGACGTGCACGACATGAATGTGTCGACACATGATAGGTACGATGCTATTCTCCAAAAGATGGTTCCGAACGACGACACAAGTAGTTCCATTGAGTCCAAAAAGTCTAAATAGCCTAGTTTGGTATTTATAAGTCCAAAATAAGGGTTTGGTATGATAATTGAATCGAGAAAAGGACACATCCGGCAAGGATCAAGGGAGATCTCGTTGTTGCATAGCTCAGGTCGGAGCAACGTGCCATCGGACGTTCAACAAGCAGTCTCACGATCGGGCATGAGTATCCGGAAGTTTTCATTGTATACTCCCGCGGGTCGGAAGGCGGCGGGGGAAAGAGGGGGACACTGGGCGGGATCTTTTAGCAGCGAATTCCCCATACAGATAGAGGCGCCTATCAAAAAGATACTCCGAAGGCTTCGGGATCGAGGTCTCATTAGCCGAAAGCCTGGCTTCCTTCCTCCAGCAGATCTGTGGACATTAAAAGAAGAAAGACTTTCAGGCATATTCCTTCCTCGCCACATTCAAGCTTAGGAAAGAAAGGCTCCCGTTCGTGCCCTGTAAGAAGGCGACCGTGCCGGGAGGAAAAGACTAGCAGCTTCTCTGTGCATGTATATCTAAACTATTGGATTAGCGGCATTGGATTAGTGGCATTATAGTTCTAAAATACTTTAGCGAAGCGGGAAAACAGGAAAACAATCAGGTAATCAGGAAAGGCTGTATCAGTCGCGACTATAATTTAGGGAAAAATATGACTAAATATAACTAACTATTCTTAAAAATTATTTATAATACTTAGAATCTTTATTTCGCAAATCAAACTATTTAGATGTGAATATACATATTTGAAAACCCCAAAATCATTTAGTACCAAAGTCTCCAACTGGTCAATACTAAAGATAATATCAATGATACTTAGTATTATAGAAATAATGGTACCAATTAGATATTATTAACACTTAACATAATAATTTGAAAATAATAAATTTTAGTGATAATAATAATACTAGCAACAATATATATCTATTTTAAAATAGCATTTTGAATTATTTTTACTTAACGGGCTCAACCCAGCCTATATAAAATTCAACAAAATTCATAAAAAAAATATTACTAATGGGCTCAAGCCCATCCCAATATATAGTATGTAGAAAATATGTATTCAAAATATGCCTAGATAAATAATATATTCAAACCCTCATTAATTTAAACCCATTAGTTTTTCTTTTAACCCAAAATATTAATTTAAGAAATAGACTGACCCAATATAATTACATATATTTAAACCCAAACAATTTTTATTTTGCCATTGGCTCAACCCCACTCCTATATTTAAATTAGGTTTTTACAATGGCCTAGCCCAAACCTAAATCACAGCTTAACCTTCACTAATACAATCCTTAAAATAATAAGGATATTATTACCACTAATAACCCTAAACTCCTATCATACAGCCATAGCTATTAATTAGCTTACTTAAAGGAAAATAATTATTATTCATAAAAGAGACAAATGTGGGGTCTGATGACCCTAAAGAATACACACAAATACAAGAAAACTATTTCCCCAAAATCTATTTAAATCATAAAGGGGTTAATGTGTTGTTTACTTATTCTTCTAAACCCAATTACAAATGGGTTAACATCAAAGAAAAATTTAGAAGTTACATACATAACAGACTGCTATTAACTACCAAATTCTAATAATAATATAAAGGGGGGTTATTAATATAGGTGTTCTGATCCTTCACTCATCCCAAATTAGGAATCTATATTTCAACCTAAAATTGAAGGCGAAGAAAAGGAGGTGATGGGAGATCTCACCGGTGGTGTGCTTGCTCGTCGGCAGGGATGCCAAGGGGCGCCGATGTACTGCACCGGAGGAGGGGAAGTGGCGCACGGCGCCTGGCTTGTGGGCTTCCGTGCTCGAGCACGACGGTGCTCGAAGACGTGGTACCGGGTTCTGGAGGTGCAGAAGAGGTTCGTCGACAGCGGCTCTGGAGGAGTGATGGGGTTGTCTAGCGAGGCGGCGAACAGGCGGTTGGGGCTGGCAACTTGACTAGGGAAGCGGTCGGTCCAGGTTCAACCTCTCACTCTTTCTTCCTCTCTCTTTGTAAATGGTGGCGGTTGTTGTTGTGTTGGTCCCGGCAGTAGTGTGGTGATGGTGAGGGTGATGTGATGATGGTAAGGGTGGTGTGATGATGGGCATGGAGCCACTGATAGTGGGACGTGGCGACGGTCGAAATGGCGATGGCAGTGGTGATGTCGGGGTGGATGGGATCTGGAGGGGGCATGATGGTTGCGGCCATCGGGTATGGTGGTGGCGCTAGTGGCTGGCGACGGAGATGCAGTGGTGATAGTGGGGACTGAGGAGATCATGTGGTTGTGTGGCAGTAATGGGTGGTCGGGCTGTGATAGTCGGACATGGTCAGGCAGAGGTGGCTGTAGTCGGCTAGGCTTGGGAGGTGATGGCGATTGAGTGTGTGAGTAAAAAAATTAGGGTTTTAGGATTTCTGTAAGATGTAACATTTTGGGATGTGTACATATATATAGGGTAGAAAGGGAAAACCCTAAAATCAATGTACAAGTAATAGAATATAGAAATTTAGTAGAAAATACTAACTACTAACTTAATGCTAACTGCTAACCATAGTTAATCTATTTATTAGTCAAAATAATTTATTTAGTTAATATTAGTAGCTAATGACAATTTAGCTACCACTACCCATCATTACTTAAGCCAAAGGACCTAGCCCACGACCCAAGACCAACTTGGGAGGCTAGAAGACTGAGATGATCTTAGTCCGATACGAGGGAATCAAAAATCCAACCGATTTATCAAACCTTTAAACAAAAATAATTAGTAATAAAAAAATATATATATTTCCAAAACATAATCTCACTATATATATATATATATATATATATATATATATATATATATATATATATTATATATATATATATATATATATATATATATATATATATATATATATATATAATGAACAAGGAGATTTTACTAGAATATAATCTTACAAAATAGTTTTTATAAAACCAACAGTCCAACAAATGTCTTTAGCGCACTATGATAAAAAATATATCGTATTCACGATTTTCAAAGATTCAGAAAATTCAGAGAATTAAAAAATACAAAAAATTTAAAAAATCCAAGAAATCGGTTAATGGAGGTTACAAACTCGATAGACATGTCACAAAGAAAATAATAATAAGCACGGCTACAAATAAATTAAATGCCCGTAGCCCTGCGTGGTGCTCCCGGTCCTATAGCTAGTAGTCCTGCGTGGTGCTCCTTAACTATAGTGAGTCTGTATCATAGCCCTTAGGGAGTCTCCCAAGTAGAGAGTAGTCAAGTAGCCAATCCTAGTATTGGTCGAAGATTAAGTCAAAGTTACATGGAACACATGATCAAGTCAGGTCGCTCAAGCAAATAATATTACCGAAGTCATATGTGAAAATCTAAACAAACAACTAATGATAAAAGTAATTGATAATAGGTATAAGACATGAAAATAAATCATGGCAAGACTGCAGGTATATAATAGAAAATAAGACATGAACAAGAACGAATAATAAGAAGCATGCATGTAAATAAACTGTACAAAGTTGGCAAGGCATATTTGTCTGGTGTAGAATCGGTCACGTCCAAATAAACAACCTATCAGATAGAAAGTCCACGGAAATTGAGCTCGTACTAATGTCCCCGGATGCTGAAATAGACATCACCAATATTTTTGGCACTAAAAAGTCTACGTTTCATTACCCATAAGTCCAATTATGGATACAGGAGCAAAACTGTCATTTTGGGTTAAAATAGTGTCCGCCATTGGATCTATTTTGGACCGAAAAGCGTGCTAGAACCTATGGTCTCTAAAGTCGACAAATTATATACCTATGAGTCCAATTTTTCGGTACGAACTCAAAAGGTATATCCAATTTTAGATTCTGATGAGCCATGCACAAAATTGTCTGTTGGGTCAGATCATGGACCTGCCAAAACGACAATCCGGTCAACTGTCTCAGAATCGGACCAAACTTGCCACACAAGACCAGAAAAATGATACGAGTCCAATGGCATAAGTTTCGTCATGACGTGAGGAACATTCCTAATTTAATTAAGAATTTTGCAAAGTGGCTGATACGACGTACTTCGATAGTATGCCTCAAATTCGTCGCACACACGCAACCAATTCGAGTTCCGTAGAAGCCCACACGTCCGCAACATCCAATCACACGTTTTGATGCCTTCGGATTGCGACGAAGTTGCCCGATTTGTCGAGACGGATCTTGTATCGTGAAATTTCTAAGTTTAAAAACTAGTTTCTCATGTTTTTTGCTTGATTTTTGAAAACAAATAACTTAGCTTTTACTAGATGAAAACAGAAACTGTAAAATAGGTTTTAAAGTCCTATAGGTGGTAAATAATATTATTCAAAAAGTTTCCAAATTTTGTTAATGGATTGATCGAAGTCGATCTTTGAACATGGTCGGTTGGACTGCATAAAAACTGTTTTTGGGACAGTTTTCTTATTGACTTCGTGATAATTTCAGGGACAGATGAATTATCTACATCCAAACCTATTTATTGTAGTTTTGATAGGGTCATGTAGGCTCTCGATAGGAGTTTACAGATCAAAATTTTCTCGAGAAATTAGGAAGAAATTTGCTTGCAAAGGGGGTACCTCGCGGAAACTCCTGCTGCTGTGTCCTGGCGCTGTGCGCAGGCGTCGGCCGACGCTTCTCCGATGATCAGTGGCGACCGTGGCTATGCACGAGGTGCAGGAGGATATCCCCTTCCCTTTCTCTTTCGGTCGACGGCTTATAAATAAGAGGGTCGAGTCTGTATCGGGTCTGTGTAGGTTAGGGATTTACTGTTCGGTGAACAGTACTTCTCCAATATTTTCTCCTTTCAAAGGAAAACTATATATATATATATATATATATATATATATATATATATATATATATATATATATATATATATATATATATTATACATTTATTTAAATACAACTAATACTCAAAATATTATTGAATGGTACCCTAATAGTTAGGGCACATATTCCCAAATTATATATTTATTTCTATTTATAGGAATATATATGTATATACCAAATCTTCATATATAGTAATATATTTATTTATGTATTTACATAATAGGTATACATACAAGTATATATATAGCCTAAAACCCCAAAATTCACAAAAATATTTTAAGAAAATTATTTACCATATTTTCAAATAAAATAATATTTTAATAGCAAGAACATATATATAATATATATAACCACCTTCTATAAATTTTCCTACTAGGTCATTAAAATAAAATACCACTATAAATTTATACAATACATATCTACACAGATGTCTTTGGACGCACTATTTGACTACATAGGTTTAGGTTGGGTTTGGACAAAGTCCAGGCTAAATCGGTACAACCGGGTCTCCTAGAAGTCATAGTCTTAATAATTAACTAATTAAATCAATTATAGGGGTTAAGTCACAATTTTGACTGGTTTTTCTAGTTAGGAAACAGCTATGGCTAGGCCTTCCCTAGCATGAATAATACACTAGTCAAAGCACACAACTACACTCTCTATGCCATAATTTCTAGTCATCTTTCACCCAAAAACTTGACCATGACTAAGGCCATATATATTAATAACTATTTGACTAGAAATATTTATAAATTACATTTAAGTCAAGTAAAAAATATATTTTAAAAAAAATTTGTGATGTTGTATTAGTCTAGAAATATACTTACGATTCGAACCGTCTAAGTTTAAGACTTGTAGGACACATATACCACGCAAGCGTAACAAATATGTAATCCAATTGTACATGTCTTGTTCCTATAGATGGAATATTATATTGAGTTATATACTCGCATTATATGATACTTGCTACATAGATTGAGAGACATACCCTATCTTGTTTCATTTGATAAAAAGTTGAGTTGTATTATCGTATTACATTATATTTTGCACGTATAGAGATTTATACATGTATTATTCTAATGAATGAAAATTTCTTCTTGAATAGTATTATTGTATTTACATGATCGTTATGTTACATAAATCGAGATACTTACTTGATCCATGAAAGGAAGATTTAATAAGATAATAGAACTAGAAATTTGGTGGTGATTTTAGAATAGAGCGTTGGACAGAAGAGATCAAAATGGATCACATAATATAAAATATTTATAATATAAATAACACAAAAGCTGACTGTTACTGTTGTCTCATTCACAAGGTCTTTCTGAAAAGAGGGTATAATTGCTTAGCTCATTGACCTGACCCATATCATGTTTGTACATATTTTAAATTCAAATATGATTAGGTATTAAATAATATGTTTTATTCACGCCTCACTACTTGAGGGGCTAGACCCTAAGCATAGTGTCACAGCATGAGCACGGATAAACGAGATTATTTAGATAAACTAGTCAAGTGTGAGATCCATAAATTGTTCTCTAAATTGCATCATTATATAGGCAAAATTTATTATGATTGTGGTATTGATTGTTAGCCTATAGGAATAGTTTGGATACTAATGAATTACTATATTCAGGATCACAAAAAGTCTTACTCTAAGTTGACACTATAATACTTCCATATGGTTTGTTTACTTTACTTCCTAATTAAATATTAGATCATAATTTTTTATTATATTTTTTTACTTCATTTATTTCATCATTCCCGAATCGATGAATTCCATATCTTTGATGATGACCTAGTATTTGTTCACTAGATGAAGGCTTAGCTGAGGAGGCGGCGCTACCTCTATATAGCATGGATAAGTCAAAGGAGTAGTAAAGACATAGGATACAACAGTTTCATTTTGTTTATTTTATATTTGTGTAGCTATATAGTCCTTACATATATTATCTTTTGAGACAAAAATTAGACTTGTGATATGTAATTATAGATTGTTTATTTTATATATGTGAATATTATCAGCTTAATAATGGCTTAGCATTATTCATACTTTTATCCTAGAACTATATAGGCAACAATTGCGATTTCAAATACTAGTGTATTCGTACGGTGCGTAGCTTGAAATATTTGTTATGCACTTGGCTTGTCGTATTCTGGGAGTAGAACATGACACCATCCCATTCCAATGTGACTTTTTAAAAAGTAATCTCTTTTATTTGCTCAAGCTATGACCCCAAAAAATTAACTAGTCCCAAAGTCACCCCCGCATAAGTATAAACCTTAAAGTGGGTTAGTTCAGAGAATAAAAATGCAGTATCAATACATAAGAAGATACAACCATCATCAGGATCAAGATGGTGCAAGTAAGCCCCCTAGAATTTAGGGATTATTTAAATTTTATTAAAGGAATTATTTTTAATAAATATTTTATTATAATTAGTTTTGATCATTAAATATACTTTTGTGACTTTGATTTTTGGAGCGTCAGGGATGTTAATCTCTCAAAACGTTCTTCATGAGTTTTGATCTAGACAAGTTTATCTTCATATTGTATATCATGTCCCACTCAAACATGTTCCTTTGTACTCTATTTACATCGTACAACTTTTTGGTCAATTTAGGCCATTTGATTATCTACCGGAAAATATTACTGAACTTCCAATTTAATTTCGAGGCTCAACATCGGTCCAATCTAACTGACCCAATATATGGTTTTGACCTATTTTGAGTCTACTATATAAATACCACTTGTGTGCCACCCACTTGATCTCCCGCATGCTATTATTTTATCAATGATCTAAATCACTTAAATTTGTAGCCATTGATCACACATATCTCAAACTTAACCCTACTTGATCCAATGCCCAACCCAATTTCACGTGGCGACTCTCATAACCCACCCAAACACAAAACACCATCCCATCCTTACAAAACACCAAATACCCTAGATGGATAACTCTTTAACAATAGATTAGGAAGAAATTTCTAATTAGACTCATTCAAACCCTCATCATCCAAATTAGCCTATTTTGGCCAAGCTATGAGATGCTTGGAGAAAGTTAACTATGACACATCTAACTCCTTGTCCAATCACAACTCAACAACACAAATTTGCTTTTGAAAATGCTTTCACTCTCTCTTCTTAAAGAAATAACTCACATCCATTCACCTAACATTTAATATAGAAACTCATTTCTTTTCTCATTCTTCACTACAGCAACCTCATCTTCTTTATCCCCCATAGCCGACAGCCCCTTAACCCTAACTTCTCCATTCCATCACCATCATTATTTCACCATCATCTCCATCATCATCTTCTTCTCCACTCTCCTCCTCCATCATCTTTTTCTTCTCCTTCTTCTTATGTTGCTACTATTGCTGCTATTTCATTCAGCTGTTGCCACTGCTGTGAGCATTTTCGGTGTAATGCCCCAGTCCTAAAATACTTAGGACCAAGTACGTAGACATGCCAACTGCATATATATGAAAAATACTCTAATATATGGAATCCTCGTATATGTACATAAGCTGTAATAATATAAAAATCATATGCCAGAATATAAACAAACTATATCTCATCGATAGCTCAGCACAAAAGATATAAGAAGTCCAAATAGAATAAATAAACGAGCCAAAGAGATAGCCGGGTGGACATACCCACTCCAAACAACTATGAAAAATGGTCTCAAATAAATGGAGTCCAACCACCTCAAAATAGAAAGAAAGGAAATATAAAGATGTCCACTACATAGTCTCAAACAGTCTCAAAGTAAAGATAAAGAACTAAATGTCAGAAAGGTATGCCTCGTCGTCCACGAAGGATGGATCCAATGCCGCACAGTACTCTTGTGAGAATTCGTCTAACCTTGGAGAGATCACTAGGTCCTCAGAGGGACGTAACAAGATACAAGAAAATAACATGCCGTATAAACTACGATATATAATAAATAAAAGAAGGATGCATGCAGTAGGGTGCCTAACTGTAACGACCCGCACCCGCTTTTCGGATATGAAGCGTGTCCAAGCCCAGCCTACGCTGCAGTATCGGCGATAGAACGCTGTCTATAACTCATAAGTCATGAATCTAGAATCACTTGGAAATCTATTTGTCATCCACAGAATAATCAAGATACAACCAAGATCAATGAATATCCATGAAATTGAGTAATAAAGAATATAAATTGAATGTTTCCAAGAAACCAGGTCACGTCCAGTAGACACAAATCCACTACTAATAGACGAAATAAAACAAAAACGTAAAATAACTAACTGAGTCTAAACTACAAATCAAATAACGACCTCAACTACAAAGGCACCATGGTCTGATGCTGGCTCACAACTGCTCATCTGCTCCTGGCTCAAACTCGGCTAAACCTGAAGAGATCATCAGATCCTCAGAAGACTAGCAAGATACATAAAAAATGAGCCTTTCTAACAGTTTATCATGCATGTAGAAAGTCCAGAATAAAATAGAACTAATGAAATAAAGGTACACGAATCTATGAACTGACTACGCATAAATGAATTGCTGGACGAAATAAGAGAACACATGTCACTGTCAACAGATAGCCAATCGAATACGCAAACCCTCGCCCCTAGTGTGGACTCGCAGGTTTGATCAACTACTAACCCTCGCCCCTAGTGTGGACTCGCAGGTTAGCTTCAAGAAATCACCCTTCGCCCCTAATATAGACTTGCGGTTACAGATAAATGACTACTAACTCTTACCCCTAATGTGGACTCGCAGGTTAGTTTCAAGGATCAAGACAAGAAGGTTTAGCAGTCCAGTTTATGACTTACTTGTCCTATGATGTAACACAATCAAGTACAAGTGTGAACACGTCCAATAAAGCACAAGACTAACTGTGAACAAGGGCTATGTATCAATGGTGTAAATTACTATAATAAATCACATGTCAGCAATAACTGAAAAGATGAACATGTCAATAAAGCTGTAAAGAAAGGCAAGGTATACTTGCCTTAGGTCCTGAGCTGCTGGTACGGATTACAGTCTGTATCAAGGTCCAAGTAACCTGTTTTTAGAGTTTACAGTGTCAATAAGGTAATAAAAGGAAATAACAACCTATCTATACTTTTTGTTAGGTTTCTAGACCATTTCCTTTTTGATGATTTACAAAGTTAATACTTACCACAAGGTGAAGAGTAAGCTATCTGTTTAGTCTTTTAGGCCTTTGGGTCTTACCATATTAACTTCTCTCAACTAGCTAGATTGGCTTGGTTTGATAACACCTACTTGTATGTCAAACTTATGTTATATCAACTTAAATGCTTAATTCTCCACTCTCTACACACATTGATGGTAACCAACACTCTTCATTAATCCTAACTAGATGTTATTAAGTTTATACAATGTCTGTAGCCCTTGGCAGCCCCAACTTTTCATATGGATAATGACACCCATACTCAAAATCTTGATACTAATATAGACTTACACATGACTTTACCATATAATGGTCGACACAAGGTTATTATTGGTGTTGTTATTAGGAAAACTCAGGGCAGCCGTTGCCATTGTAACCAATTCTGATACTCGAGCAATCTTGCTTAGACCACTACCTCATATACCCGACACTTGGGCATCACCTGCTTAATTTTTCAAGTTCTGCTGCCCTAATTCTGTTTACTGCAGGGCAGTATATACTTCTCTTGCTCACCTGTGTTCAGCCTTGGTCCTAAACCTCACCTCTAGGACATGAACACCAAGCCCTGCCATCACGCCAAAAGACAACAAGGCTTGACTTTTTAATAGTTAATAACACTGCTCAAACAGCATCAATACCTGGAAAATCCTTCAGATAGAAATAAGAATGTTCGTAAAGGAAACAACAATCGATATTGCAAATCATATGCATATGTATATGCCAAGTCGACTCATAGTTACCCAATGGAGCTATAGATGCAAATATGAATAAGGATCGGGCAGGATAAGATAAGAACAATGCGGCTCATTAAATGGGTGTAACAAAATTAATGTATCTTTATGTATATAGACTGATATTCTAAGGCAACCCCAAAAGATATGAAACTCGTGTGTCAATATGCATCTGTCACATAACAAACTAATATAAAGTGAGAGTTAATGCTATGCAACTGATATCAAAAGTTCTTTGACTGATATATAACCGCATCGGGAAGGACTTGATACTCCACCCTGGTCATTAACTATAGGGTCTCTATCTACTGCCTTGATACTTGCTATAGGCTAATACTAACTTGTATCAATTAATACTTGAACATGTATTATACTTGAACAGGTATTATCTGGTACATGACCATATGCTTTGGATAAGTGGATACATGAGTGTATCCTTATCCTAGCCGGTACCAGGTGGACTGCTCCCTAGTACTATGGGTCAGGTTTTGTTGTCCAATATCACATCTGATACCTAAGTCGAGTATGACATCAGATCTTATACCCAAATCAGGTATGATAGTATGATATCAGATCTGATACCAATGCAATAACCATCTGTTATGAAGTTAGAGTATCAAGGTATAGATGGATATTTTCTGGTTCAATACTATGGGATGTGAAGTTAATATACCAGGTTATGGTCCGATTCTTCCTGGTAGATGATATGGAATGGTTGTATTATTACGGAGGCTACACAGTTTATCTAACCACTGACTCTAGTTTTCATCTTAGTACCATACACATAGCTACTCCATTACTCGATACCTACTAACTTGTACCATTCTTTATTATCAACTGTAAATCTTTTAAGACATAAATTCGAATAACTGGTGGGTTGGGTCTTACTTCCCAAGAGATCAAAAAATCGAGGGTTCTAAGTAATACCGGATTGGAGCTCTGTGATGTCGACAAGGGTTTGGAACTCCTCCTCTCTGCCACCACTTGGTTCCTTAAAGATGGAAGAGTATAGAATTTAGGGTTTACGAGGGATCAATGGTTCCTTGCCCTTATATATCCAGTTCTTGGATATGGTTGAAATGTTTAAAGGATTAGGAGAGATTTAAATTTGAATTGGATTCAGCATCGGAATACAGGGCAGAGGGTTTTAGTTTTCAGTTATGAAAAATTTGAATATGGATATAGCTCTTAAGCCCGGGTTCCTTATAAAACACCCATTCCTATATCATCAAAACAAATTTAACAATGAGGCTACGTATATGTAAGCATTTAAAATTTAAAAAAAAAATTTGGTCTAAGGGTTTACACTAACCGTTCTATAGTGAATATACAATTAAGAATAACCTTCACATATGGGCACTCGGGCTATATAGCAGTGGCATCGTCCCTTTCCTTCGGGAACCAGGTGCCTCCGTCCACAACGCTCGATGAACGTCACAGAGGATCAGTATTAGAAACATCCATAACGCTCCATGAACGTCAGAGGAAATCAGTAATAGTAGGGTAGACCTGCGTCTCCTAGCGGAGCTTCAGGTACAATAGTAATTGTAGATGTGGCCCATACATCAAGGAACTGTTCTTCCCAACCAATGTCTAGTGGAGTCACACCCATGACTCTTATGAACCTCTCGCAACTGCCAAGACCACTAGCATGCAATTATATTGGCAGTTACTCCTAACCGTCGCACGTCTCATACGTATCAGTGGCCGGCCGACTATGCGAGTACATGTCCTATATGTGACTCATAATATGTGGTAAAGTATGTGTCAAGACCGTATGAGATATTTCAATACCTCATCATCAATGGGTGGTCGCTAGAGCTATACCAATGCAAGGAATAGAACAAAATAAATGAAACGACTGATAGAGTCGCTTCCACCAAGTGTGACTCAGGCCCACAGTAATATAAACCATGTAGCATACAAATAAAAATGAATATAAATAACTAAAAAATAAAGTAAATTAATCACAGAGTATGGTGGCAAGGTATCTTGCCTGGAGGTGCAGAAATGGCAAGTCCGATAGTCAGAATCAACAACGAAAGAATCACAATCCGTAAATAGCTCCGAATGTTGAAACAAACATCAAGAACATTCTTGGTGTAAAAGATATGTCATGAATCGCCTATCCAAAATTCTAATTCTGGATACAGGAGCAAAATCATAATTTCGGATCAAAACGATGTCCACCGTTGGACCCGTTTTGTACCGAAATGCGTGCTAGTATCTATGGTCTCTAAAGTCATCAAACTTACATGTCTACGGGTCTGATTTGAGGAGACGAACCCAACCATATTTCCAAAGTTGGATTTCGGTGGGCCGAGCACTATTTCGCTTGTTGGATTAAGTCGTGCGCCCGCTAGATAGGCGTTTAGGTCGACCTTCTCAGAATCGGACCAAACTTGGCACACCGGACCAGAAAATCGATTTTTTCCTGTTGGCACAAGTTTCATCTCGAACCTACGACTGTACACGAAGTTATGGCCTAGTTTACAAAGGTTTGATACGAGAGTATCTTGACAGATACGCACTGATTTCGTCACGTACGCACAACAAAATCAAGTTTCGTCAGTTACTATACATCGACAACATCCATATGATCCTTTTGATGCTTATGGTTTGCGACCACGTCACCCGGTTTGTCAGGGCGCACTTTGTATCGGAAAAAGTTTTCTGAATTTTAATGTTTTCCTTAAAAAAATTCAAGAATTTGAAGATGAATAACTTTGCACTAATTTAATGAAATCAGAAACTACAAGAGGGGTTTTATTTATGTATATGTTGTCTACGACTGTCCTAAATTAGTTTATCAAAACCTTAATATATGGTTTAGAAACTGGCTTCGAAGTTGGGGGTTTGGGCAGCCTTAATGCTCTGTTCTCGACAAATTTTTGCTCGACTTCGCATTGAGTTTCTGATCGATCTAATGGGGTATAACGAAATACCTTTGTAGGGGTTCAAAGATGGTCATATTGGCTTTACCTAGGATTTTCTAGTTCAAAAATTTATTGAGTAGAATCGAAGAAATGTTGGAGAGAAGTTGAATACCTGGCGGAGTTCTATAAATAGGGTGCCCTGTTTGGGCTCGGTTCTGGCGACCTCGGCAGCGTTTCGGCAAATACACAGTGGTTGCAGTTAGTCCATAGGGTACGCAAGGGTGTCAGCGAGGCTCTGAGTTGGAGGCTCTCTCTCTCTCTCTCTCTCTAGTATACTTCGTTTGCATTTTTCTTAAAAACTTTCGCACAGCCGTTATATACTAGGTTAAGAAAAATCGAGTTAAACCTCGAATTTGTTCGAGAATAGGATGGGGGGATTCGCAGTTTGATTATGATTCAGATGGGGAAGGGTTCGTAAGGAATTGGAGATTGATGTAGATAAGGATTTGAGATTTGATTCAATTAAATCTCGAGAAGTTCTGTCGGGGTCAGATATAACAGGGGTCGGGGGGTTTTGAGGTTCTTA
>JANAVB010025794.1:7830244-7865244 GCA_029216955.1 Iris pallida | reverse complement strand
ATTCATTCACCAGAATACAAGTTCATTCAAAGTAAAAATTAGACAATCTTCATGAATCCATATAACTTGACCATGCATGTAAACCTGTAAAAAAAATTTAAAATTAGGACATACGAGTAAGTAATGAATATTTTTAAGATTTACTGTGCAAGTTGACCTTCTCCACTAATCAGTTCTTTTTCGCCCTCTTCATAGCCATGAGATCCTGAATTAATGAACACAAAAGAAGAGTAAAATTTAAGGATATTTAATATAAATGTCAAAGTTTAATGCTTTAAACCAAACCCAAAACTCAAATTCAATTTTAAAATTAACCCAATTTTATTCTGAGGTTTACATATATGAGGAAATCTCAGTTTTCGAATTAGGCATAAACTATACTGTTCAGTCATGAAATTTATGAAATTCGAATACAACACCAATCTATTTGAAACCCAGTTATACAACACATCCTATCAGTTTATTTTAACATGTATACTATGTATTTAAACAATTTAAAGTTAATTTAAAACATATTAACCCAATATTCGAATATACAGTAAATTTTCTGTATCCGAACATGTACAATCCCAAATTTTCGAATAAAAAACCATTCAAAACCCAAAATAATTTATGGGCAGATGTGTAGATGTATTACACGTGTCATGGGGTGTCATTTCGTGTCCACATAGCTAGACACAAAGTGTCCAAAATTTTCTAAAACGTGTATCAGTTACACAGTGTAGACTAGGTCTCGTGCAGAGGTGTTGGACTCAATAGGACACAACATGTCCTATCCTAGGTCTCGTGGTCGAGTCTATAGCTAGGGTAGATATATGTCTAGGGACTCATGTGTCCGTAACATGTCCAATCGAGCCGTGTCATGAGATACGAAAGCGTATCAGTGGGGGGATTTCTGAGCGTATAGTGCAGTATAAATTCGGTGTACCCATGATTTCGTGTCCGACACGACACGAGGTGTTGTGAAACTCGAGGGGGGTCTGTCAGTGATGGCCCCCACCTCTGTGCCAAGTGGCACGTGTCCAAGTGGCGTGTCGTGTTCGCAAATAGGTTCGGGTAGCAGGGCACAGCACGGGGGTCTCGTGATGCGTGTCCGTGTCCATTTTGGACACGGAAACATGCCCAAATCATGCTCAGTCCTAGGGATTTGTGATCTACACAGTAAGGGCTACAAAATCATGTAATTAGTTTTGAAAATGATTTAACTTTTATTTCTAAGTGGCATTTTACCAAACACATGTCTAGAAAACACTGATACGTGTCCAATACGCACACCTAATGGACACCAATTCCTACCAAACTTGGGCTACACATAGGAAAACTCTAAATGAATGCACCTATGAAAAGAAATCAGGAATTTACTAGGGTTTGTAGGGTTTTACCTATTGAGAGTTCAAACTCAATGAAAAGGCTCTTAAGTGAGTTGTTCCCTCCACAAGCTATGGCCAAGTGCTCTTCAAATCCTTGCTAGCAAGCCCCTACTGGCCTCCACTTCTGAAATGAATCCCAACGCAAGAGAGTAGCCTCAATTTGTGATTAATTTGGATAAAGGGGGAGGAATTTGGGGAAGAATAAGTTAGGGTTCTTTGTAGGTGTTAAAAGAGGCAAGGGTTTCTAAAGGATACTTTATTAGGAGGAGGAATTTCTATTTGTAGCTGCCACAAAATGAGTTAGGGTTAGGTTTATATGTAGATGAGTGGCTAAGGCTTCTCCATCCAATTTCAAGTCCTCCTATTGGTTCAATTAGTCCTAAGGCTTTCTTTTTTACAAATATCCTAAGGAGAAAATATCCTACTTAGAAATATCTTGATATTGCTAATCTTGTCACTTAGTAGGTTATCCTAATCACGATTCTAAGCTCAAGGCTAATCTAGATTAGGCTAAGATTCTAGGTCAAGTCTCAACTAAACAAATAGCACATATTTAATTAATAAAATTTTAAAATTACCAAAAAGTCAAAATGACCAAAATACCCTCAAGCCAAAAATGTGGTAGTGACATTAGAAACTTGTATAAGGTCTACCAGCCTGGTTAATTATACGTGAGGTGTATGATTAATACTCACAAGAAACTAAAAATGCATAAGTAGGGTATTGAATACATATCTACACTACTACTCCCCGCCCCCGACTGATACAGTGGATCCAACAATGATACGTTATGACATAGGATTCCCTGAGAAGGTCGCGAGCCTTCACAGGAATCGTGTGTATATAATGCACAAGAACAAGGACAAGACTTACACAAGATATACCAAGAAATACAAAGAATATAATCTCATGACAGGATCCAGACAAATACCAATCCGTATGACAAACGTGTTAAGAAGTCAAGGATATATACACTAAATACACGAAACATAGAAAATACCATAAATAAAAAATTATCCGAGAATGTACTCGCCGGAATTTGGTTGGAGTCGACGTGCACGACATGAATGTGTCGACACATGATAGGTACGATGCTATTCTCCACAAGATGGTTCCGAACGACGGCACAATGTAGTTCCATTGAGTCCAAAAAGTCTAAATAGCCTAGTTTGGTATTTATAAGTCCAAAATAAGGGTTTGGTATGATAATTGAATCGAGAAAAGGAAACGTTATATTAGTCGCGACTATAATTTAGGGAAAAACACGACTAAATATAACTAACTAATCTTAAAATTTATTTATAATACTTAGAATCTTTATTTCGCAAATCAAACTATTTAGATGTGAATATACATATTTGAAAACCCCAAAATCATTTAGTACCAAAATCTCCAACTTGTCAAACACAATTTTTGGTCAATAATAATATATATTTTTGGAAATGTATCGTACATTTTTGTGTAATTTCTAAATAAGTAATACTAAAGATAATATCTATGATACTTAGTATTATAGAAATAATGGTACCAATTAGATATTATTAACACTTAACATAATAATTTGAAAATAATAAATTTAGTGATAACAATAATACTAGCAACAATATATATCTATTTTAAAATAGCATTTTGAATTATTTTTACTTAACGGGCTCAACCCAGCCTATATAAAATTCAACAAAATTCATAAAAAAAATATTACTAATGGGCTCAAGCCCATCCCAATATATAGTATGTAGAAAATATGTATTCAAAATATGCCTAGATAAATAATATATTCAAACCCTCATTAATTTAAACCCATTAGTTTTTCTTTTAACCCAAAATATTAATTTAAGAAATAGATCGACCCAATATAATTACATATATTTAAACCCAAACAATTTTTATTTTTGCCAATGGCCTAGCCCAAACCTAAATTACAGCTTAACCTTCACTAATACAATCCTTAAAATAATAAGGATATTATTCCCACTAATAACCCTAAACTCCTATCATACAGCCATAGCTATTAATTAGCTTACTTAAAGGAAAATAATTATTATTCATAAAAGAGACAAATGTGGGGTCTGATGACCCTAAAGAATACACACAAATACAAGAAAACTAATTCCCCAAAATCTATTTAAATCATAAAGGGGTTAGTGTGTTGTTTACTTATTCTTCTAAACCCAATTACAAATGGGTTAACATCAAAGAAAAATTTAGAAGTTACATACATAACAGACTGCTATTAACTACCAAATTCTAATAATAATATAAAGGGGGGTTATTAATATAGGTGCTCTAATCCTTCACTCATCCCAAATTAGGAATCTAGATTTCAACCTAAAATTGAAGGCGAAGAAAAGGAGGTGATGGGAGATCTCACCGGTGGTGTGCTTGCTCGTCGACAAGGCTGCCAAGGGGCACCGATGTACTGCACCGGAGGAGGGGAAGTGGTGCACGGCGCCTGGCTTGTGGGCTTCCGTGCTCGAGCACGACGGTGCTCGAAGACATGGTACCGGGTTCCGGAGGTGCAGAAGAGGTTCATCGACAGCGGCTCTGGAGGAGTGATGGGGTTGTCTAGCGAGGCGGCGAACAGGCGGTTGGGGCTGGCAACTTGACTAGGGAAGCGGTCGGTCCAGGTTCAACCTCTCACTCTTTCTTCCTCTCTCTTTGTGAATGGTGGCGGTTGTTGTTGTGTTGGTCCCGACAGTGGTGTGGTGATGGTGAGGGTGATGTGATGATGGTGAGGATGGTGTGATGATGGGCATGGAGCCACTGATCGTAGGACGTGGCGACGGTCGAAATGGCGATGGCAGTGGTGATGTCGGGGTGGATGGGATCTGGAGGGGGCATGATGGTTGCGGCCACCGGGTATGGTGGTGGCGCTGGTGGCTGGCGACGGAGATGCAGTGGTGATAGTGGGGACTGAGGAGATCAGGTGGTTATGTGGCAGCAATGGGTGGTCGGGCTGTGATAGTCGAACATGGTCAGGCAGAGGTGGCTGTAGTCGGCTAGGCTTGGGAGGTGAAGGCGATTGAGTGTGTGAGTAAAAAATTAGGGTTTTGGGATTTGTGTAAGATGTAACATTTTGGGATGTGTACATATATATAGGATAGAACGGGAAAACCCTAAAATCAATGTACAAGTAATAGAATATAGAAATTTAGTGGAAAATACTAACTACTAACTTAATGCTAACTGCTAACCATAGTTAATCTATTTATTAGTCAAAATAATTTATTTAGTTAATATTAGTAGCTAATGACAATTTAGCTACCACTACCCATCATTACTTAAGCCAAAGGACCTAGCCCACGACCCAAGACCAACTTGGGAGGCTAGAAGACTGTGATGATCTTAGTCCGATACGAGGGAATCGAAAATCCAACTGATTTATCAAACCTTTAAACGAAAATAATTAGTAATAATAAAATATATATTTCCAAAACATAATCTCACTATATATATATAGATATATATTTTATATATATATATATATATATATATATATATATATATATATATAATGAACAAGGAGATTTTACTAGAATATAATCATATAATCTTACAAAATAGTTTTTACAAAACCAACAGTCCAACAAATGTCTTTAGCGCACTATGATAAAAAATATATCGTATTCACGATTTTCAAAGATTCAGAAAATTCAGAGAATTAAAAAATACAAAAAATTTAAAAAATCCAAGAAATCGGTTAATGGAGGTTACAAACTCGATAGACATGTCACAAAGAAAATAATAATAAGCATGGTTATAAATAAATTAAATGCCCGTAGCCCTGCGTGGTGCTCCCGGTCCTATAGCTAGTAGTCCTGCGTGGTGCTCCTTAGCTATAGTGAGTCTGTATCATAGCCCTTAGGGAGTCTCCCAAGTAGAGAGTAGTCAAGTAGCCAATCCTAGTATTGGTCGAAGATTAAGTCAAAGTTACATGGAACACATGATCAAGTCAGGTCGCTTAAGCAAATAATATTACCGAAGTCATATGTGAAAATCTAAACAAACAACTAATGATAAAAGTAATTGATAATAGGTATAAGACATGAAAATAAATCATGGCAAGACTGCAGGTATATAATAGAAAATAAGACATGAACAAGAACGAATAATAAGAAGCATGCATGTAAATAAACTGTATAAAGTTGGCAAGGTATATTTGTCTGGTGTAGAATCGGTCACGTCCAAATAAACAACCTGTCAGATAGAAAGTCCACAAAAATTGAGCTCGTACTAATGTCCCCGGATGCTGAAATAGACATCACCAATATTTTCGGCACTAAAAAGTCTATGTTTCATTACCCATAAGTCCAATTATGGACACAGGAGCAAAACTGTCATTTCGGGTTAAAATAGTGTCCGCTATTGGATCTATTTTGGACCGAAAAGCGTGCTAGAACCTATGGTCTCTAAAGTCGACAAATTATATACCTATGAGTCCAATTTTTTGGTACGAACTCAAAAGGTATATCCAATTTTAGATTCTGATGAGCCATGCACAAAATTATCTGTTGGGTCAGATCATGGACCTGCCAAAACGATAATCCGGTCAACTGTCTCAGAATCGGACCAAACTTGCCACACAAGACCAGAAAAATGATACGAGTCCAATGGCATAAGTTTCGTCATGACGTGAGGAACATTCCTAAATTAATTAAGAATTTTGCAAAGTGGCTGATACAGCGTACTTCGATCGTATGCCTCAAATTCGTCGCACACACGCAACCAATTCGAGTTCCGTCGAAGCCCACACGTCCGCAACATCCAATCACACGTTTCGATGCCTTCGGATTACGACGAAGTTGCCCGGTTTGTCGGGATGGATCTTGTATCAGTGAAATTTCTAAGTTTAAAAACGTTTCTCATGTTTTTTGCTTGATTTTTGAAAATAAATAACTTAGCTTTTACTAGATGAAAACTAGAAACTGTAAAATAGGTTTTAAAGTCCTATAGGTGGTCAATAATATTATTCAAAAAGTTTCCAAATTTTGTTAATGGATTGATCGAAGTCGATCTTTGAACATGGTCGGTTGGACTGCATAAAAATAGTTTTTGGGACAGTTTTCTTATTGACTTCGTGATAATTTCAGGGACAGATGAATTATCTACATCTAGACCTATTTATTGCAGTTTTGATAGGGTCATGTAGGCTCTCGATAGGAGTTTATAGATCAAAATTTTTTCGAGAAATTAGAAAGAATTTTGCTTGTAAAGGGGGTACCTTGCGGGAACTGCTGCTGCTGTGTCCTAACGCTGTGCGCAGGCGTCGGCCGACGCTACTCCGATGATCAGTGGCGCCCGTGGCTGTGCACGAGGCGCAGGAGGATATCCCCTTCCCTTTCTCTTTCGGTCGACGGCTTATAAATAAGAGGGTCGAGTCTGTATCGGGTCTGTGTAGGTTAGGGATTTGCTGTTCGGTGAACAATACTTCACCAATATTTTCTCCTTTCAAAGGAAAACTATATATATATATATATATATATATATATATATATATATATATATATATATATATATATATATATATATATAATGTTTATATATATATATATATATATATATATATATATATATATATATATATATTGTTTATATATATATATATATATATATAGAAAAATATATATATATATATATATATATATATATATATTTGGTATATACTTAGAATATTTTATACATTTATTTAAATACAACTAATACTCAAAATATTATTGAATGGTACCCTAATAGTTAGGGCACATATTCCCAAATTATATATTTATTTCTATTTACAGGAATATATATGTATATACCAAATCTTCATATATAGTAATATATTTATTTATGTATTTACATAATAGGTATACATACAAGTATATATATAGCCTAAAACCCAAAATTCACAAAATATTTTAAGAAAATTATTTACCATATTTTCAAATAAAATAATATTTTAATAGCAAGAACATATATATAATATATATATAACCACCTTCTATAAATTTTCCTACTAGGTCATTAAAATACCACTATAAATATATACAATACATATCTACACAGATGCCGACGCACTATTTGACTACATAGGTTTAGGTTGGGTTTGGACAAAGTCCAGGCTAAATCGGTACAACCGGGTCTCCTAGAAGTCATAGTCTTAATAATTAACTAATTAAATCATTTATAGGGGTTAAGTCACAATTTTGACTGGTTTTTCTAGTTGGGAAACAGCTATGGCTAGGCCTTCCCTAGCATGAATAATACACTAGTCAAAGCACACAACTACACTCTCTATGCCATAATTTCTAGTCATCTTTCACCCAAAAACTTGACCATGACTAAGGCCATATATATTAATAACTATTTGACTAGAAATATTTATAAATTACATTTAAGTCAAATAAAAAATATATTTTAAAAAAAATTTGTGATGTTATATTAGTCTCGAAATATACTTACGATTCGAACCGTCTAAGTTTAAGACTTGTAGGACACATATACAACGCAAGCGTAACAAATATGTAATCCAATTGTATATGTCTTGTTCCTATAGATGGAATATTATATTGAGTTATATACTCGCATTATATGATACTTGCTACATAGATTGAGAGACATACCCTATCTTGTTTCATTTGATAAAAAGTTGAGTTGTATTATCGTATTACATTATATTTGGCACGTATAGAGATTTATACATGTATTATTCTAATGAATGAAAATTTCTTCTTGAATAGTATTCTTGTATTTACATGATCGTTATGTTACACAGATCGAGATACTTACTTGATCTATGAAAGGAAGATTTAATAAGATAATAGAACTAGAAATTTGGTTGTGATTTTAGAATAGAGCGTTGGACAGAAGAGATCAAAATGGATCACATAATATAAAATATTTATAATATAAATAACACAAAAGCTGACTGTTACTGTTGTCTCATTCATAAGGTCTTCTGAAAAGAGGGTATAATTGCTTAGCTCATTGACCTGACCCATATCATGTTTGTACATATTTTAAATTCAAATATGATTAGGTATTAAATAATATGTTTTATTCACGCCTCACTACTGGGCTAGACCCTAAGCATAGTGTTACAGCATGAGCACGGATAAACGAGATTATTTAGATAAACTAGTCAAGTGTGAGATCCATAAATTGTTCTCTAAATTGCATCATTATATAGGCAAAATTTATTATGATTGTGGTATTGATTGTTAGCCTATAGGAATAGTTTGGATACTAATGAATTACTATATTCAGGATCACAAAAAGTCTTACTCTAAGTTGACACTATAATACTTCCATATGGTTTGTTTACTTTACTTCCTAATTAAGTATTAGATCATAATTTTTTATTATATTTTTTTACTTCATTTATTTCATCATTCCCGAACGATGAATTCCATATCTTTGATGATGACCTAGTATTTGTTCACTAGATGAAGGCTTAGCTGAGGAGGCGGCGCTACCTCTATATAGCATGGATAAGTCAAAGGAGTAGTAAAGACATAGGATACAACAGTTTCATTTTGTTTATTTTATATTTGTGTAGCTATATAGTCCTTACATATATTATCTTTTGAGACAAAAATTAGACTTGTGATATGCAATTATAGATTGTTTATTTTATATATGTGAATATTATCAGCTTAATAATGGCTTAGCATTATTTATACTTTTATCCTAGAACTATATAGGCAACAATTGCGATTTCAAATACTAGTGTATTCGTACAGTGCGTAGCCGGAAATATTTGTTATGCACTTGGCTTGTCGTATTCTGGGAGTAGAACATGACACCATCCCATTCCAATATGACTTTTTAAAAAGTAATCTCTTTTATTTGCTCAAGCTATGACCCCAAAAAATTAACTAGTCCCAGAGTCACCCCCGCATAAGTATAAACCTTAAAGTGGGTTAGTTCAGAGAATAAAAATGCAGTATCAATACATAAGAAGATACATCCATCGTCACGATCAAGATGGTGCAAGTAAGCCCCCTAGAATTTAGGGATTATTTAAATTTTATTAAAGGAATTATTTTTAATAAATATTTTATTATAATTAGTTTTGATCATTAAATATACTTTTGTGACTTTGATTTTTGGAGCGTCAGGGATGTTAATCTCTCAAAACGTTCTTCATGAGTTTTGATCTAGACAAGTTTATCTTCATATTGTATATCATGTCCCACTCAAACATGTTCCCTTGTACTCTATTTACATCGTACAACTTTTTGGTCAATTTAGGCCATTTGATTATCTACCAGAAAACATTACCGAACTTCCAATTTAATTTCGTGGCTCGACATCAGTCCATCTAACTGACCCAATATATGGTTTTGACCTATTTTGAGTCTACTATATAAATACCACTTGTGTGCCACCCACTTGATCTTCCCGCATGCTATTATTTTATCAATGATCTAAATCACTAAAATTTGTAGCCATTGATCACACATATCTCAAACTTAACCCAACTTGATCCAACACCCAACCCAATTTCACGTGGCGACTCTCATAACCCACCCAAACACAAAACACCATCCCATCCTTACAAAACACCAAATACCCTAGATGGATAACTCTTTAACAATAGATTAGGAAGAAATTTCTAATTAGACTCATTCAAACCCTCATCATCCAAATTAGCCTATTTTGGCCAAGCCATGAGATGCTTGGAGAAAGTTAACTATGACACATCTAACTCCTTGTCCAATCACAACTCAACAACACAAATTTGCTTTTGAAAATGCTTTCACTCTCTCTTCTTAAAGAAATAACTCACAGCCATTCACCTAAGATTTAACATAGAAACTCATTTCTTTTCTCATTCTTCACTACAGCAACCTTATCTTCTTTATCCCCCATAGCCGACAGCCCCTCAACCCTAACTTTTCCATTCCATCACCATCTTTATTTCACCATTATCTCCATCATCATCTTCTTCTCCACTCTCCTCCTCCATCATCTTTTTCTTCTCCTTCTTCTTATGTTGCTACTATTGCTGCTATTTCGTTCAGCTGTTGCCACTGCTGTGAGCATTTTCGGTGTAATACCCCAGTCCTAAAATACTTAGGACCAAGTACGTAGACATGCCAACTGCATATATACGAAAAATACTCTAATATATGGAATCCTCGTATATGTACATAAGCTGTAATAATATAAAAATCATATGCCAGAATATAAACAAACTATATCTCATCGATAGCTCAGCACAAAAGATATAAGAAGTCCAAATAGAATAAATAAACGAGCCAAAGAGATAGCCGGGTGGACATACCCACTCCAAACAACTATGAAAAATGGTCTCAAATAAATGGAGTCCAACCACCTCAAAATAGAAAGAAAGGAAATATAAAGATGTCCACTACATAGTCTCAAACAGTCTCAAAGTAAAGATAAAGAACTAAATGTCAGAAAGGTATGCCTCGTCGTCCACGAAGGATGGATCCAATGCCGCACAGTACTCTTGTGAGAAATCGTCTAACCTTGGAGAGATCACCAGGTCCTCAGAGGGACGTAACAAGATACAAGAAAATAACAAGCCGTATAAACTACGATATATAATAAATAAAAGAAGGATGCATGCAGTAGGGTGCCTAACTGTAACGACCCGCACCCGCTTTTCGGATACGAAGCGTGTCCAAGCCCAGCCTACGCTGCAGTGTCGGCGATAGAACGCTGTCTATAACTCATAAGTCATGAATCTAGAATCACTTAGAAATCTATTTGTCATCCACAGAATAATCAAGATACAACCAAGATCAATGAATATCCATGAAACTGAGTAATAAAGAATATAAATTGAATGTTTCCAAGAAACCAGGTCACGTCTAGTAGACACAAATCCACTACTAATAGACGAAATAAAACAAAGACGTAAAATAACTAACTGAGTCTAAACTACAAATCAAATAACGACCTCAACTACAAAGGCACTGTGGTCTGATGCTGGCTCACAACTGCTCATCTGCTCCTAGCTCAAACTAGGCTAAACCTGAAGAGATCATCAGATCCTCAGAGGACTAGCAAGATACATAAAAAATGAGCCTTTCTAACAGTTTATCATGCATGGAGAAAGTCCAGAATAAAATAGAACTAATGAAATAAAGGTACACGAATCTATGAACTGATTACGCATAAACGAATTGCTGGACGAAATAAGAGAACACATGTCACTGTCAACAGATAGCCAATCGAATACGCAAACCCTCGCCCCTAGTGTGGACTCGCAGGTTTGATCAACTACTAACCCTCGCCCCTAGTGTGGACTCGCAGGTTAGCTTCAAGAGATCACCCTCGCCCCTAATATGGACTTGCAGGTTACAGATAAATGACTACTAACTCTTACCCCTAATGTGGACTCGCAGGTTAGCTTCAAGGATCAAGACAAGAAGATTTAGCAGTCCAGTTTATGACTTACTTGTCCTATGATGTAACACAATCAAGTACAAGTGCGAACACGTCCAATAAAACACAAGACTAACTGGGAATAAGGGCTATGTATCAATGGTGTAAACTTCTATGATAAATCATATGTCAGCAATAACTGAAAAGATATACATGTCAATAAAGCTGTAAAGAAAGGCAAGGTATACTTGCCTTAGGTCCTAAGCTGCTGGTACGGATTACAGTCCGTATCAAGGTCCAAGTAACCTGTTTTTAGAGTTTACAGTGTCAATAAGGTGATAAAAGGAAATAGCAACCTATCTATACTTTTTGTTAGGTTTTTAGACCATTTCCTTTTTGATGATTTACAAAGTTAATACTTGCCACAAGGTAAAGAGTAACCTATCTGTTTAGTCTTTTAGGCCTTTGGGTCTTACCATATTAACTTCTCTCAACTAGCTAGATTGGCTTGGTTTGATAACACCTACTTGTATGTCAAACTTATGTTATATCCACTTAAATGCTTAATTCTCCACTCTCTACACACACTAATGGAAACCAACACTCTTCATTAATCCTAACTAGATGTCATTAAGTTTATACAATGTCTGTAGCCCTTGGCAGCCCCAACTTTTCATATGGATAATGATACCCATACTCAAAATCTTGATACTAATATAGACTTACACATGACTTTACCATATAATGGTCGACACAAGGTTATTATTGGTGTTGTTATTAGGAAAGCTCAGGGCAGCCGCTGCCATTGTAACCAATTCTGATACTCGAGCAATCTTGCTTAGACCACTACCTCATATACCCGACACTTGGGCATCACCTGCTTAATTTTTCTAGTTCTGCTGCCCTGATTCTGTTTACTACAGGGCAGTATATACTTCTCTTGCTCACCTGTGTTCAGCCTTGGTCCTAAACCTCACCTCCAGGACATGAACACCAAGCCCTGCCATCACGCCAAAAGACAACAAGGCTTGACTTTTTAATAGTTAATAACACTGCTCAAACATTATCAATACCTAGAAAATCCTTCAGATACAAATAAGAATGTTCGTAAAGGAAACAACAATCGATATTGTAAATCATATGCATATGCATATGCCAAGTCGACTCATAGTTACCCAATGGAGCTATAGATACAAATAAGAATAAGGATCGGGCAGGATATAATAAGAACAATGCGACTCATTAAATGGGTGTAACAAAATTAATGTATCTTTATGTATATAGACTGATATTCTAAGGCAACCCCCAAAAGATATGAAACTCGTGTGTCAATATGCATCTGTCACATAACAAACTAATATAAAGTGAGAGTTAATGCTATGCAACTGATATCAAAAGTTCTTTGACTGATATATAACCGCATCGGGAAGGACTTGATACTCTACCCTGGTCATTAACTATAGGGTCACTATCTACTGCCTTCATACTTGCTATAGGCTAATACTAACTTGTATCAATTAATACTTGAACGTGTATTATACTTGAACAGGTATTATCTGGTACATGACCATATGCTTTGGATAAGTGGATACATGAGTGTATCCTTATCCTAGCCGGTACCAGGTGGACTGCTCCTAGTACTATGGGTCAGGTTTTGTTGTCCAATATCACATCTGATACCCAAGTCGAGTATGACATCAGATCTAATACCCAAATCAGGTATGACATTAGATCTGATACCAATACAATAACCATCTGTTATGAAGTTAGAGTATCAAGGTATAGATGGATATTTTCTGGTTCAATACTATGGGATGTGAAGTTAATATACCAGGTTATGGTCCAATTCTCCCTGGTAGATGATATGGAATGGTTGTATTATTACGGAGGCTACACAGTTTATCTAACCACTGACTCTAGTTTCCTGTAATCATCTTAGTACCATACATATAGCTACTCCATTACTCGATACCTACTAACTTGTACCATTCTTTATTATCAACTGTGAATCTTTTAAGACATAAATTCGAATAACTGGTGGGTTGGGTCTTACTTCCCAAGAGATCAAAAAATCGAGGGTTCTAAGTAATACCTGATTGGAGCTCTGTGATGTCGACAAGGGTTTGGAACTCCTCCTCTCTGCCACCATTTGGTTCCTTAAAGATGGAAAAGTATAGAATTTAGGGTTTACGAGGGATCAATGGTTCCTTGCCCTTATATATCCAGTTCTTGGATATGTCGAAATGTTTAAAGGATTAGGAGAGATTTAAATTTGAATTGGATTCAGCATCGGAATACAGGGCAGAGGGATATGAAAAATTTGAATATGGATATAGCACTTAAGCCCCTTTACAAATGGGTTACTTACAAAACACCCATTCCTATATCATCAAAACAAATTTAACAATGAGGCTATGTATATGTAAGCATTTAAAATTTAAAAAAAAGAAAATTTTTGGTCTAAGGGTTTACACTAACCGTTCTATAGTGAATATACAATTAAGAACAACCTTCACATATGGGCACTCGGGCTATATAGCAGTGGCATCGTCCCTTTTCTTCGGGAACCAGGTGCCTCCGTCCACAACGCTCGGTGAACGTCAGAGAGGATCAGTATTAGAAATGTCCATAACGCTCCATGAACGTCAGAGGAAATCAGTAATAGTAGGGCAGACCTGCGTCTCCTGTGGAGCTTCAGGTACAATAGTAATTGTATGTGTGGCCCATACATCAAGGAACTGTTCTTCCCAACCAATATCTAGTGGAGTCACACCCATGACTCTTATGAACCTCTAGCAATGCCAAGACCACTAGCATGCAATTATATTGGCAGTTACTCCTAACCGTCGCACGTCTCATACGTATCAGTGGCCGGCCGACTATGCGAGTACATGTCCTATATGTGACTCATAATATGTGGTAAAGTATGTGTCAAGGCCGTATGAGATATTTCAATACCTCATCATCAATGGTTGGTCGCTAGAGCTATGCCAATGCAAGGAATAGAACAAAATAAATGAAACGACTGATAGAGTCGCTTGCACCAAGTGTGACTCAGACCCACAGTAATATAAACCATGCAGCATACAAATAAAACTGAATATAAATAACTAAAAAATAAAGTAAAGTAATCACAGAGTATGGTGGCAAGGTATCTTGCCTGGAGGTGCAGAAATGGCAAGTCCGATAGTCAGAATCAACAACGAAAGAATCACAATCCGTAAATAGCTCCGAATGTTGAAACAAACATCAAGAACGTTCTTGGTGTAAAATATATGTCATGAATCGCCTATCCAAAATTCTAATTCTGGATACAGGAGCAAAATCATAATTTTGGATCAAAACGATATCCACCGTTGGACCCGTTTTGTACCGAAATGCGTGCTAGTATCTATGGTCTCTAAAGTCATCAAACTTACATGTCTACGGGTCTGATTTGAGGACACGAACCCAACCGTATTTCCAAAGTTGGATTTCGGTGGGCCGAGCACTATTTTGCTTGTTGGATTAGGTCGCGCGCCCGCTAGATAGGCGTTCAGGTCGACCTTCTCAGAATCGGACCGAACTTGGCACACAAGACCAGAAAATTGATTTTTTCCTGTTGGCACAAGTTTCATCTCGAACCTACGACTGTACACGAAGTTATGGCCTAGTTTACAAAGGTTCGATACGAGAGTATCTTGACGGATACGCACTGATTTCGTCACGTACGCACAACAAAATCAAGTTTCGTCAGTTACCATACATCGACAACATCCATATGATCCTTTTGATGCTTATGGTTTGCGACCACGTCACCCGGTTTGTCAGGACGTACTTTGTATCGGAAAAAGTTTTCTGAATTTTAATGTTTTCCTAAAAAAATTCAAGAATTTGAAGATGAATAACTTTGCACTAATTTAATGAAATCAGAAACTACAAGAGGGGTTTTATTCATGTATATGTTGTCTACGACTGTCCTAAATTAGTTTATCAAAAGCTTAATATATGGTTTAGAAACTGGCTTCGAAGTTGGGGGTTTGGGCAGCCTTAATGCTCTGTTCTCGATAAATTTTTGCTCGACTTCGCATTGAGTTTCTGATCGATCTAATGGGGTATAACGAAATACCTTTGTAGGGGTTCAGAGATGGTCATATTGGCTTTACCTAGGATTTTCTAGATTGAAAATTTATTGAGTAGAATCGAAGAAATGTTGGAGAGAAGTTGAATACCTGACGGGGTTCTATAAATAGGGTGCCCTGTTTGGGCTCGGTTCTGGCGACCTCGGCGGCGATTCGGCAAATACACAGTGGTTGCAGTTAGTCCATAGGGTACGCGACGGTGTCAGCGAGGCTCTGAGTTGGAGGGTCTCTCTCTTTCTCTCTCTAGTATACTTCGTTTGCGTTCTTCTCAAAAACTTTCGCACAGCCGTTATATACTAGGTTAAGAAAAATTGAGTTAAAACTCGAATTTGTTCGAGATTAGGATGGGGGGATTCGCAGTTTGATTATGATTCAGATGGGGAAGGGCTCGTAAGGAATTGGAGATTGATGTAGATAAGGATTTGAGATTTGATTCAATTAAATCTCGAGAAGTTCTGTCGGGGTCAGATATAACAGGGGTCGGGGGGTTTTGAGGTTCTTAGTTCACGAGATTTTGGAAAATCTCGTGAGTTAAGGGTTTTCATTATTTTTTTTAAACCTACTGTACTCACAGTATATGTATATACGTATATTATATATATTTTATTATATATATATATAAATATATCCACATATATACATCACTTCTACATATACACTTATGTGTACCTATATAGATATATATGTGTGTGTGTGTGTTTGTATGCATACATTATACATGAATACACATATATATACTCAATATATATATATATATATATATATATATATATATATATATATATATATATATATATATATATATATATATATACTCAATGTATATATATATATATATTATATATATATATATTATATATATATATATATATATATATATATATATATATATATATATATATATATATATATATATATTTTCTATATATATATATATATATATATATATATATACTATATATATAAAACAAAAACAAAAACAAAAATATATATATATATATATATAATATATATACTATATATATATATATATTTATACATGAATACACATTATATATATTGAGTATATATATTGAGTATATATATATATACTCAATATATATACTCAATATATATATATATATATATAATATATATATATATATAAAAAATATATATATATATATATATATATATATATATATATATATATAATATATATATATATATATATATATATATATAATTCATAATATAGACATATATATAACCCTTCATATACACATGTATATATAATTCTTTATATATACATATATATAGCTCTTCATATATGCATATATATGACCAAATAAATTCAAATGAAATCGTAAAAATTAAGATAATATTTTCTAAAAAAATATTCAATATAAATTACCTATCTTATTTATATGTATGTAACTATTGCTTGCTAGTCAAAATATGTACCATGTCATAATTTAGTAAAATCATTTAATTAATAATAAAAGTGTTTAAAATAAAATATATGTATACAATAAAGTAAAAAATTTAGGAGATTTACATCCTACCCAACTTAAAAAAAATTTGTCCTTGAAATTAAGCTACGGTAGGGGGGGTATGTAATGCAATTCGCAATTAAAGAAAACTAACAACCGATGGTCGTACCTTGGGGGATAGTTTATATAAAAAGGAGAGCCAACCTTTAGCTCCATTTCCTATAAAGCATTATTGGTTCAAGGCACTACCCAACTTCTAAAAGTTGGCTAACAGTGAGAATCGTCTTCTGAGACGGACTAAAAGGTACAGAGGGAATTTCAGGCTGAATGAATCCGTCTTGGATTTAAGCTACATTGGTGGGACAAAATCTCGTAAGGTCAATCTATACCATCTTTACTAGGCTATGGTAGCCTAGAACAAGTTCTAACTCGAGAGGTTGGGCTAGTTCCGAATCAGATCGGTTAGATAGGTGTCGTAAGTCTAAAAAATACTGTTCTAGGTCACTATTTAATCAACAACTCATGCAATTATATAATGTACTTATCAAATCACAACTTTGAACGGAGGACAAGTATAGATATAATGAAATCTCAAACATAGTCTAAGCACGATAAGATGACACAGAAGTTTATAACTAAGATTAAATAACAACAACAAAACCAACAACTAAATAATAATAATCTCAAACAATCTCAAAACAAAACAATATCTCAACTTATTACAATTCAAGTTCTAAAACATGAAAACTAAACCAAGTCTACTAGCTAGTCTTCCGATCACTCATGAGTGTCAGGACCAAAGGTAACTAAGCCATCTCCTGGTCCATAGTAAGTATGGCAAGTGTCCTCGGGGCAAGCATCTGTAATATTTTGTCAACATCCAGTCAGGATTGGAACAAGCACAACTCATCTAGAAATCCCAAGTAAATGGCAAACACTATAAAGTAGTTATAGACAGTTATACTGATGAACATGGAAGTTTTATACAGGTAATGATGTAGAGCAACAGTTAAAGTAGAAGAGAAGTAATGTAACAAAACGAGAGAAGAAACATGGCAAGGAAGACTGTAAAATAAGCTAGCTGAACTAGAGTAACATGATATAAATCTAGATAGTACAATTGTAGAAGCGTAGAAATTCAGGCGCATCTATAGGCCAGAATCCTATGCGCTCAACCCAACCATACGACCAACTCCAATGTGCTAGGAAAAGCTCAGACAGACACTTGGCACAACAAAGTACAAATTTAAAGACATTCAAAAGAGGACTTTTATTTCATATGAAAGTTTATTACATGTCTAAAGAAAGGCACTACAAAGGAGAACTTCTACAAAGAAGGAAGATCCTAAAACTACAGCCAGATGCAACAAACTGCCATGTACCATCTGCCAGGCGCATCATCCACCAGGCGCATCATCTGTCAGGCGCATCATTCTGATGTCTCGTCCGGGCGTATCATTCCAGTATCTCAACGTATGCGTATCTCCGTGTATAGTCAGAGCAAAGCACTCTCTCTCATCCGCACCAATTAGTCCTTGTGTAGCAGGAGAAGGAGCTCTCCTAACTTGACAAGGATTGCGGCACGACGCCCCGACCTTCGGAAGCAACAGGCACACTCGACAACCTGTGGCTTTGTCAGCATAACAAAAGACGGAGCATAGCCGCCCCGATCTTTGGATCAACAGGCACCATCGACCTGTGTCAGGACCCGATGAACCCGATATTTGGATACAACAGACACTATCACAGAAGCTCAGAGCGACGGTACTACACCAAAATAGGTGATTTCTAACGGTTATTACCGTGATAAATTATTTTTGTCACAGTAATAACCGTGACGAACTTGTCGTGACAAATTTTTGAAACACTTTTTTGTCACAATTATTACCGTTACAAAAATAAATTTTTGTAACGCTTTTTGTCATGGTTATTACTGTGACTACTTTTATTTTCATAACAATTATTACCGTTACAAAATGTGCTATTGCGTTACATATTATTCACTTTTGTAATGGTTATAACTATTACCAATAATTTCAATATATTTTCCATTATCCTATATTCAACAGACTTCAAAGCAATATATAATAGAAGATGAACTCTTATCAATATGCACATGAATTCAAACTCATTGTAATAGTTGAATACAACACATAACGTTAGAAGATTTTATCCTCAATATGAACACAAAGGAGAACAACCATTCTCTTCTCAAGACAAACTTAAGAGAAAGAAATACTCCTCTATATAGATACACTAACTACTCTCTAATTTTTTATGACGAGCATGCTGACATGTGTTGACACAAAGTCACAGTCAACCAAATATTGATAACATTGACTAAATAATACTTGTGATAATTCAATACGACATACGACGACTACATCCAGTTCAAGCCAAACGACAGCTCATTTTTGCAGATGCGAGTCATTTTTCGAGTCTGCACTTTTATATTTTATTGAGTCTAGAATGATTGTAAGCTGAGTTATGCTGGGCTATTGAGACTCAACCCATAACCTATCCAAATCCATAAAGCTCCACATCCAAAATCAGCCCACTGGACCCTTGGACCCATTCTGTGCTCTGGAGACAGAGTTCGGGCCGAACTCTGTCCCCTAAAAATTAGCACCCTAATTTTTAGGGCTTGCTGGTTGCTAGTTGTCCAACGGCCAAATATTTGAAAATTCCTACCAGAATTCTGGCCGAATTCTGCCTGATAAAAACCTATAAATAGGCCAAGAATTCTCTCATTTTCAATCATCCAATCTTCTCTTCTCATCTCTCTTAAGCTCAATATAAGCCATACCCTTCTTCATCCACTAGCCATAAGCTTCCTAAGTCTCGAGTGCTCAGCATCTCTTAGTTAGGAGTCTTGTGCAAGAGTTCAAGAAGTAGCTTGGAACCAAGCATCGCCACTACGATCTATTGTAAGAAGTTGACGTGCTTTTCTGAAGAAAAGACACGGGGTGTAACTACTATTTCACAAATAGTGGATTTAATCCTGAGCTAGAGTTCTCAGGCCTGGACTAGTCCTCCACGAGGGAAACCAGGTTAAAATCGGCTGTGTTTGCGTATGCTCTCTTTCTCCTTATTTATTTTCCGCATTTACTCTGATTAATTTTAGATTGTGAAAGAGTTAATTTTTTAATTGGCTATTATTGCTATAACTCTATTCACCCCCCTCTAGAGTTGCCATCTGTTCTTCAATTGGTATCAGAGCACTGTTCTCTTTACAAGGACTTACATCCTAGAGCTGATCCATGGCAACCACACAATCCTTGATTTTCAATCACGGTGAAGGATAGTCGACTCATAGGCCTCCCCTATTTGATGGAACTAACTACATGTATTGGAAAACAAGGATGAGTTTTTATCTCAAGTCACTAGACTTTGACCTGTGGACTATCGTCACTGACGGTTATAAAAAGCCTGCCAGAATAGTTGTCAATGGCGATCTCGTTGAGAAATCACATGACAAATATTCTGACGAGGAGAAGAAACAGGCAAGTCTAGATACGAGAGCTATTAATGCTTTATTCTGTGCGATAAACAGAAATGAGTTCAACAGGATATCTACATGCACCACATCTCACGAAGTATGGAGACTTCTAGAAGTGACGCATGAAGGAACCACCCAAGTCAAGGAATCAAAGATAAGTCATCTCACTCAAGAATACGAGGCTTTCAAGATGAAGCCAAACGAGACGATCACACAAATGTTCACAAGATTCCTCGACATCATCAACCCCCTATCTTCGCTTGGCAAGAAATATTCAAATCACGAAAAGATTCGCAAGCTACTTAGGGGGCTACCAAAAATTTGGAACCCTAAGGTGACAGCCATCATAGAAGGAAATGATCTCACAACCATGTCCATGGAGACCTTAATGGGAAAGCTAATGACTCATGAGCTTGACCTCAAGGACATCGAAGAGCCTGCTCCTAAGGCTAAGGAGATCGCACTCAAAGCTCACCGACGGAGGGCTGAACCCGAAGAGACGGATGACGACAACTCAGAAGATGATGATCAAGCTCTCATGGTCCACAACTTCAAGAGATTCCTTTGCTTCAATCGAATAAAGAAGGAACTACAAGAAGATGGAGAAGAAGAGCCAACCTGCTACGGTTGCAAGAAGACTGGACACGTCCAAAAAGACTGTCCATTCTTGAAGAAGAGCAACCGCTATGAGAAGCCATACAAGAAGACCTCCTCAAAGAAATATGCCAACACAAGCATTTGGCATGAAAGCGAAGCTAGTGACTCTGAGGAAGAAAAGAACTCTCCTCAAGATACGGCTAATGTGTGCCTAATGGCGACGTCCGACAAGGTATCAAACGAAACTCTTGACGACTTCACTTTTGATGAACTTGGCGATGCTTTCACCGATTTACTTAGTGATCACAAAAAGGTCATTGGTAAATACAAACATACCAAGGACAAAATCAAAAGTCATGAAGTCGAAATACAAAGACTTTTTCTATTACTTGATAACATTAGAGACACTTCACCCACGGATGTCACTGATGAGGTATCTAAGCTTAAAATAAGCTTACATGATGCCGAAGCACGCATTGAACAAAAAACACAAGAAATCACAACACTCAACACGGAGCTTGCAGAAGAAAAGAGCAGACACAAGATTGCTATTACCAAGATGCATGGTTTGAATGCTAAGATTACTGAATTGCAAGCTGTCTCTAAGAAACTAGAGACTAAATTGGGAAAACAGGTTGCTCAACCTCAAACCCAATCACATGAGACACACACAAAGCATGACACCACTCATACTAGTCAACCACGTCATCCTCATGCTGCTCATAATCATGCTTACATGTACACACACACTTTCACAGAGGACACAAACCACATGCACGTAGAAATAATCATCATATGTCACAAAAATATCATGCTACACATAGATATAATCATCACCATGTTGCACAAAGACACAATCAACATCACTCTACATATAGAAATTATTATGTCATGCCATATAGACAATATCATCATGCCATACCATATAGACAATATCACCGTGCCACTCCACATAGTTATCATCACCATGCTGAATCTACATATCATCACACTTCTCCTCATTATTCTGCTTATAGACATCATCAGCATGGTCCTAATATAAATAGGAATGCTACATGTACTTATTGTGGTTTACAGGGACACATTTCACCACAATATAGAATTAGAAGATTAGTAGATAGAAAGATATATGCATGGTTTCCAAAAACTAACTCTTCAGGACCCTCAAGAACTTGGGTACCAAAGGTCACATCTACTCTTGATGTAGGTGGACCTTCCCTCCTCAACTAAAAGTAAGTGGATTCTCGATAGTGGATGCTCGCGGCATATGACGGGAGACACAAATTTGTTCGCATCACTATCGATAAAGAGAGAAGGATATGTATCCTTTGACAATAACCTAAAAGGTTATATTATAGGTAATGGTATTATTGGTTATCCTCCCTCTCCCATAATAAAGGATGTCTGCCTAGTGACCGAGTTAAAGCATAACCTGCTCAGCATCCGTCATCTTGCTGACCATGGTTATGACATTAACTTTAGACAAAATAAATGCCTTATTTATGATAGGTCAACAGAAGACATTGCTTTTGAAGGGGTAAGAGAGGACAATATTTATATTTTCTATTTGTCTATAGATACTAACAATGCAGCTAGATGCCTATATGCTCATAAAGATAAACGGTTACTATGGCACCAGCGTCTTGGTCATGCCAATATGGATACTATATCCAGGCTATCGACCAAGAAGCTAGTTAGAGGCTTGCCCGATATCACATTCAAAAAGGACACCGTATATGCCGAATGTGAGTTGAATAAGGCAACCAAGTCATCTTTTCATTTCATAAACTTTGTAAGCACTACTAGACCCCTGCAACTACTCCATATGGATTTATTTGGCCCTAGTAGAGTAGCCAGTCTTGGTGAAAAACTTTATGCCTTTGTTATTGTTGATAACTTTTTAAGATTTACTTGGGTTTTCTTTCTTACTTATAAAAGTGATGCTATTTCAGTTTTCAAGATTTTTGTCAAGAAAGTTCAAAACAAAAAAGGCTACATGATTACTCAAATCCAAAGTGATCATGGAGGCGAGTTCGAAAATTCTGATTTTGAAAAGTTTTGTGATTCCAATGGTTTTGATCATGAGTTTTCTTGTCCAAGAACTCCTCAACAAAATGGTGTTGTGGAGCGGAAGAATAGGACTCTTGGCGATATGGCTAGAGTCATGTTGAACAAGTTTTCACTTCCGAAATATTTTTGGGCTGAAGTTGTCAGTACAGCATGTCACATTTTAAATAGGGTACTTATTCGTCCTATTACAAAGAAAATACCCTATGAGCTTTGGTTTGGAAGAACCCCAAATATTTCTTATTTTAGAATTTTTGGCTGTAGATATTTTATCCTTAACACCAAAGACAACTTAGGCAAATTTGATGCCAAAGCTGACGATGGTATTTTCCTTGGCTATGCTGCCAAGAGTAAGGGATATAGAGTTTTTAACAAACGCTCATTAATTGTGGAAGAGTCCACAAATGTGACTTTTGATGAAGATAATAGTATAGCAGCTACTCTTGATGATGATGTTGAGCCATCAACGTCTGCTCCAATGAACACCACAACCGAAACAAATTCTCTGGAAATCTTGCCTAAGAAATTCTCTTTCAAGCCATAACATCCAGAAAAGTTGGTAATCGGCGAGGTTTCACGTGGAGTAACTACTAGATCATCATTAAGAGACTCTATTGCTAGCACTGCCTTTATTTCACAAATTGAGCCTAAAAATATTTTTGAAGCTTTCAATGATGAATTTTGGATTTCTGCTATGCAAGAGGAACTCAACCAATTCGAAAGGAGCCAAGTATGGGAACTTGTCCCTAGACCGGCTAATCACTCGATTATTGGTACTAAATGGGTTTTTAGAAACAAAGTGAATGAAGATAGTTCAGTCACATGCAACAAAGCTCGTCTAGTAGCCCAAGGATACAACCAAGAGGTAGGTATCGACTACGATGAGACGTATGCTCCTGTTGCTAGATTGGAATCCATTCGAATGCTTTGTGCATTTATAAATTTTCAAAATTTCAAATTATTTCAAATGGATGTTAAAAGTGCTTTCTTGAATAGTTTTATTAAGGAGGAAGTTTATGTAAAACAAACCCCTAGCTTTGAAAATCACAAATTTCCCGACCACGTGTTCAAGCTAAAGAAAGCGTTGTATGGCCTCAAACAAGCCCCTAGAGCTTGGTATGAACGGCTAAGCAACTTCCTTCTTAAGAAAGGTTTTTCAAAATGGAAAATTGACACTACACTTTTCATAAAATCTTTTAAAGACACTATTCTTTTAGTACAAATATATGTAGATAATATTATATTTGGTTCCACTGATGAAACTCTCTGTCAAGATTTTGCCAAGTGTATGCAGACCGAGTTTGAGATGAGCATGATGGGAGAGCTCAACTGCTTTCTTGGGCTGCAAGTCAAACAAATGTCAAATGGAACCTTCATCTGTCAGTCGAAGTATACAAAGGACATGCTGAAGAAATTCGACCTTGGCAACGTCAAACCAATCAGCACTCCTATGGCTACCTCAACCAAACTTGAACCAGATGACAGTGTCAAATCCGTAGATCAACGTAAGTATCTAGGTATGATAGGCAGTCTACTTTATCTTACTGTAAGTCGCCCTGATATTATGTTTAGCGTTTGCCGGTGTGCTAGATATCAAGCAAATCCTAAGGAATCACACATGACCGTGGTTAAGCGTATCTTTCGATACCTTAAGGGTACGGTTACAGTGGGCCTATGGTATCCCAAGTCAACATCATTTGACCTCATTAGTTACTCTAATGCCGACTTCACCAGATGCAAGGTCGACCGTAAAAGTACGAGCGGTACGTGTCATTTATTAGGAAAAGCTTTAGTCTCTTGGTTTAGCAAGAAGCAGAATTCTGTCGCACTATCCACAACAGAAGCTGAATACATCGCAGCTGGGCGTTGTTGTGCACAAATTTTGTGGATAAAGCAAACCTTTGAAGACTATAATTTATCTTTCATGCATATTCCAATCTTTTGTGACAATACTAGTGCTATAAATTTGACTAAGAACCCCATTTGTCACTCACGCACGAAGCACATTGAAATTTGTCACCACTTTTTGAGTGATCATCAACAAAATGGCACGATTAACTTAGAATTTATTGACACTGATCATCAGTTAGCAGACTTCTTCACAAAACCATTATCCGAAGAGCGCTTCAATTTTCTTTGTCGTAAACTTGGAATCTTAGATGAAGTTGTTGTAAATTAAGATATACCTGCGTAAATATTGAGTATATCTTGATTTTATTATGATGAACTTGCTATGGGTACAAGCCGAAAGGGTCCTTCTGACAACAAGACGTAAAAGCCTAAGCGACACGGTGCACTAGTCCTCAGGACTACCGCTATCTAGGATCCGGCCCCTGCAGCTAACCCATGGCAGCTTCAAAATATTAAATTACGATATAATTCCTTGTTTATTATATGGTTCATTTTTATTTATCACATGCTGAAACACTATTATTTCAATTTCATATTGCTGCTTCAGAATCAATTTATGTTATTCATTTGTTTACTAATTGGGTCTTTCCTATCTTTATACTCATATCTTATATTGGTTTGTCTATTACTTAACCAATATTTTTTTTTTCTGCCTGATTCCCATTCTGTGACCAGGATCCGGAATTCGGGCCGAATTGTGCTCCTAGCAGAATTCGGGCCGAATTCGGCCCGACTGTTCCAGAACCGGGAACAGCCCCAGCCGTTGATCAAAATGTTGATCCAATGGTCATTATTTGACCCGACCAAGAGAAACCCTTCCCCTATATTCAGTTTCTCTTTCATCTCCTTCCTTCTTACCACCTTTCTACCTTCTCAAACACAATTCTATCAAAACCCTAATCCTACTTTCTCCTCTTTTGTGCTAAATTCTTCCCCAAACTCAAGGAGAAGGCTTATTTTTCAATTCTCTTCCATAGTTCATCACTAGTTTGAGGTATAATTCCTTACTTTTTTATATCTCAATTTCTTTTATTATCTATTGCGTTATGGCCCCTCGTCTGTTCAACCGCAAAAAGAGACTCGGACAGAGGGAGCATCCTCGTCGAATGCTCCTCCACGCGTTGAGCCGCCCGTTGCACCACCCGTTGTACCGGCCATTGAACAACAAATCCATCCGTTGTTCAATCCTCCACGTCCCAATGATCTAAACACTTACGACGACCGAATTTTTGTATCACTAGACGCCTCAAATGTTTGGTTTAGTGATTTTCGTACACGTCCAGTATTTGCGGGACACCCTATTAACTTTACCATTTTCTCACAATATGATGCACTATTTCATGACCTTTGTCTTGATGAACTCGTTACTTCTAATTCGATCATTTATCGTAGTGCCATTCAAATATTTTACTACAACTTGACCCATGATGACACTCATATTTAATCACGAGTTGCGGGAATTGATATATCCTTTGATGATTTTTAACTGGCCGAATATCTTGAGTTTCAAGAGCCTAATTCTTGGAAAAATCTTGTTGAAGCTAGATCCTTTATCTTTCCCGAAGGGATTTCACTAGAGAGCTTCAAGGACGACCTGTGAGCCCTAACACACGTCCTCGTAAGCTCTTGGCAAAATTCCTCAATCCTTATTTTTATGAGCTTCATCGGATCATTTTCAACACCATTCTACCCAAAGCGGGTTCTACCGATGAAGTCACTTATTTTGAGATCTCAGCATTGTACCATCTCCACTTCTATGTTTCCTTTAACCCTCCACGCATATTGATGGATTGGATGATCAACTGTAGGAAGAAACCAAGATCTTTGGTTTATGCATTATACCTTCCTATAATCTTTCGTGCGTTCTATGTACCCCTTGATGAGTGTCCATTCTTACCTGCCCCTGCCTTTCTCTCTAAGGCAAGGAGGCTTCAGGCGACCATCGACTCACCAGTAGTATCTGAGCATTCTGATGATGTGCCAGAGGCTCCTCCTCTCGGACAGGATCCTCCTCCTCTTCCGGCCACTCTTGAGTCTATTCAGGCCATGCTCTGAGATCGCTTCACTTTGGAGGACGATCGATAGACCCAGCTGGACTATCGGACTACCTTGCAGATGAGTGCTATCAGCAACTCGCTGCATGATATTCGGTATTCCATGTCTCGCCATCCTTCCATGCCAATTCCTATGGAGCGAGACCCAGGTCGTGAGGGATTCCGTATCGATGACCCTTGGGTTCATTGCTACATGGATCTGGATGCGGCTTTTGTGGACCGACGTCGCTCCTTTACTGATGCTTCGGACGATGCCGGGCCCTCTCATGTTCGATGATGGATATGCACTACTCGTGATTCTGCTATTGAGGATCTTAGATTATGTTTATGCATTTTGCTTTAGTTACTTTTATGTACTTGATTTGTAGTAGACTTCTTATGAGTTGTGCTTTTGAGACTTTTGCAGTACTATTATTAGTTTCTATGTCATTATGACTCTTAGTTATTATCTTAGTTTATATGCAGTTTCTTCTCTTTTTGGTGTGTTTGCCAGTTATTCTTTATATATCTCATATTGCTAAATGCCAAAAGGGGGAGATATGTGTATATTCTGTTCTGTTTGTTGGTTTATATGTGCTTTTGGAAGAATATTATTAACTTGCCAACAAGATTTACAACATTGTTTATGGGGGAGCTAGGCACAAATTATGGGAGAGCTACGTCGTTATATGTGTCCAGGTATGGATATTGAATATACAATTATTATTTTGTCAATTATCAATATGGGGGAGATTGTTGACACAAAGTCACAGTCAACCAAATATTGATAACATTGACTAAATAATACTTGTGATAATTCAATACGACACACGACGACTACATACAGTTCAAGCCAAACGACAGCTCATTTTTGCAGATGCGAGTCGTTTTTCGAGTCTGTACTTTTATATTTTATTGAGTCTAGAATTATTGTAAGCTGAGTTATGCTGGGCTCTTGAGACTCAACCCATAACCTATCCAAATCCATAAAGCTCCATATCCAAAATCAGCCCACTGGACCCTTGGACCCATTCTGTGCTATGGAGACAGAGTTCGGTCCGAACTCTGCCTCCACACAGAGTTCGGGCCGAACTTTGTCCCCTAAAAATTAGCACCCTAATTTTTAGGGCTTGCTGGTTGCTAGTTGTCCAACGGCCAAATATTTAAAAATTCCTACCAGAATTTTGCCTGATAAAAACCTATAAATAGGCCAAGAATTCTCTCATTTTTAATCATCCAATCTTCTCTTCTCTTCTCTTTTAAGCTCAATATAAGCCATACCCTTCTTCATCTACTAGCCAGAAGCTTCCTAAGTCTCGAGTGCTCAGCATCTCTCAGTTAGGAGTCTTGTGCAAGAGTTCAAGAAGTAGCTTGAAAAATTCCAAGCATCGCCACTGCGATCCATTGTAAGAAGTTGACGTGCTCTTCTGGAGAAAAGGCACGGGGTGTAACTACTATATCACAAATAGTGGATTTAATTCTGAGCTAGAGTTCTCAGGCCTGGACTAGTCCTCCACGAGGGAAACCAGGTTAAAATTGGCTGTGTTTGCGTATGCTCTCTTGTTCCTTATTTATTTTCTGCATTTACTCTGATTAATTTTAGATTGTGAAAGAGTTGATTTTTTAATTGGCTATTATTGCTATAACTCTATTCACCCCCCTCTAGAGTTGCCATCTGTTCTTCAACATGATGCCTCCACAGAGAAGTACCAGACTATTTAGAAGATATGCCTCTATACTAATAGCTGAGCTAGAATGGAGATATGCCAACCCCCTTGTGGCTCCAAGTGCTAGTTTGAGTCTCAAAGGCCAATCCATTTTCATTTCAGTAACTCCTACATTTTTGTGAAGTAAAAAATGTAGTAATATAGAAAAAAAAGGTTTAGGAGTTAAATTCGGATCATAGTCCTGATAAAAGAAAGGATAGTTCGTATCAAATTGTAATTGGAGAATCAATGGCTGGCATTACCTGTTCTGGTCGCACAACCTCATAGACTCATATTTTACTTTACATGGTAGATTCCAAAAGTAGTTGGTCCTGTACATCAAAAAATAATAATATTTATAAAAAAGTCCAAGACCTAATAAACAAAGTAAAGACCTAATAATCTGAGATATCAACTCCAGGATGCCTCCATGGTTTTTTAACTTTAAGAAATGTTCAATTTTTTAGGTTCAACTTAAATTTCTTTGTTGGTTGATTAATTAGGAGTCACCTTGACAATTTGAGAGCTTATTTTACATTTTATCCTGTCACCAGGTTTAGTTTAATGACCAGACTAAGCAAAATATATGATAAAAAACTTAAAATTACATGACACATGTGATAAATTTATATAAAAAGATACCAGCAATGTAATGTGCACCAAATGAAATCCTTTGTCCTCAACTTCTAGCTAAGTAACCTACACCATACTCTCATTTCCTGCCATTACAAACCCTTCCTCCTCCCCCCTCTTCCAGCATTTTGTAAGAACTAGACTAATTTCTCCACAGCCAAGGGTCATATTTTAATACAGAATGTTTAACCATGTTCAACAGAAATGGTGTAGGATTTGTGCTTATGTCTTTGTATGTGGGTGGTTGGGGGGGGGGGGGTGAGCGTCCAAGAGTTACTCCAATAATATGTCTCACCAGAACTTAAGTGTACTCGGGTAGTCCGCTTACGTAGGCGCACCAGGTAAAACAAGTTTTTTCCATCTAAATAGATATACCAAAAATCTTATCTGCTAATAGAAACTCAACAGTTCTAAATGCATTACCTGTAGGTAATTCCCAGGTAGGCGCAGAACTTAACTTCATGATAGTGATGCCCAAAATAAATTGTCTTCTGACTTCATTGTTATTGTCGTGTATCAGGTTGTTACAGTTGTATACTGTTTCATCCCCAATTTCCTGTTGTGCACAACCACTACCCATTAATTTTGTACTTCCAAACTGCATACAAATTATAGAGATGACAAACCCACTCACTGAATGCAGTTACCTGCGACAACCATGCTTTGTGAACACTTCATTACAAAAAAATCCTAAAAAGTTGTATTAATCATAAAAAATGTACATGAGCTTCGTGAGAAGGAAACATATACTCCTTACCTTTATGTATTATGAGCGTGCCTATATAATTTTTTAATGGAGCGACTGGAGTCAACTAGAAAACTTGTCTGGCGTCTGTTGGAAGCATGTCAATTGAAAATACAAAAGAATCTCGAATTCAATCTAGCTTAGGATTTATTCTCTGTCTTGTTATGTTATCAAGGGAAAGCGTTTAATCTTACCATAACCAATAAGAGCGAACATTTCCAAATATTGAGTCCAGAGAATGAGAAGTTGAAATTCAAAAAAAATATTCAAAAAATGTTTTCATTGCATGAGCTACTAAAAGGAAAACATTCAAAAAATGGAACCACCTCCGAGTTGTTTACTGTAGAAAGTGTCCATAAATTGGCAATGGAAACTGATGTCTAGTCACTACTACCACCAACATGCCAATTATATCACTATATCAGGAGTAGCTGACACCCAATGAAGGATGAAGATGTTATATTGTTGTTCATGTTGTCGTACCAATTAAAGCAGGGATGTACCAAACATGACCTACCACAGATGCAGGCACTTCCATCTCATCGCTTTCCTCCTTGGATCCAATGTCAGCTGCTGAAACCTGTATAAAAAAAGGCATGTCGTCAACTAAGAAAGATTATTACTGGTCTTTCTACAGATAGAATTTTGAAGAAACAGAATGATCGGCTATACCAATTGTCATCAGACTGAAGACTAAATGTAATATAATATAATATGGCAATAGGTAAAAGCATGTGTATGTGTGTGCATGTTTGCCTTGCTACAGGTTTTAAGCTCGATTTTATGGGTACAGTTGTTTAACTAACATCTAGGAAGCACAGAGCCACAGACAAATGATACTATATATAAATGATGTAGGTGAAGTTCAATATTGCTTACAAGGAAATGAGTAATGGACCAATCTTTATGGTGACCTGAGAGATCAGAACCTATTTGGTAAAGGAGTATTTAAGGGCCATCAAATACAATATATAAAAATATAACTAAAAGTGTATTGATTGTCAAGCTCTTGGGCTGTTGCTTGGAGACACAAGTTATTCTACTAGTTTATAAGTTCATTCCAAACCGTACATTACAAGAAATACTCCAAGACTGTGCAGAACCATCTTACCATATGTTGTGGAAAGATCGAATCCAGATAGCTAATGAGATTGCAGAGGGTACTTTACAAGAAAGACTCCATGAACTGTGTGCGTGTAGAATGTTTATCTGTGCACTAGGACTTCTAGGAGATAGTAAGTGTGCCAGAGTATAGTAGTAGGTTAGTGTTTTGTTTGTGCTACCAATGAGTATATGGATAGGGTATCACAAAGACAAGTGTAAGGATCTATGAGTGATCTGTGTGTATGAGTGTCTGAGTGTATCACTTAACATACAATCTAAAAATGTAACAAGACTTCAAGTCTGAAGCTCCCCATGTATTCGGGCTCAATTATGAACCTATATAATTATCTAATTTTTAATGTTTAGAATTTAAACTGTCATCAAAATATTATGACATCAGAACTTTAAGTTCTCAGGAAATTGTAACAACCTCTCAACTTAACAACAAACTAGTTGGAGACCTCTCCAAATATTCCAATAATCTGTCTCAAAAATTACATTTGAATTGATCAAATACAGAGAAGTATAAGAAGAAAATCATTAGGCAAATGCTTATAAAATATCATACTACAATGCGGACAAGTATTCAAGTACATGTTACTAGATCCTCTCTCTATATGTGCAGGAATGGGTAAAAAACACATTGTTGCTTCTTGTGGTCCTTTCTTGATTGTTTCAAGCTCGCATTTGGCTATACTGCTCGTTACGGTCTCTATGGAATCCACTTCAATCACAAAGATATAAGAAGGTACCCCAGGCTTTTGGCTAAGTGGTATTCAAACTTCTTAAGTAATGGAGGCATAAGAATGCAAGTATCTGGAAGAACTCCTACTGTGTGAATAAATGTATTCACTGAAGTTTGGTTCTAAAATCTACTATGTTTTAGAGAATGTAGAAGTTCTGAGCTATCAGTAGAATATGTTTACTTTTGTGTAAATTCACATAATTCAGGAAACGTGCTTTAAAGCGATTTTAAAAATCTTTGAGGCTTTTACATTCTTGATGATTGGTCTTTTTCGTTCAATTTTTTTATCAAGTTGACTGGAAAAGAGACCCCAAATATCTGTATCGGTCACTATCAGTATCGGATCAGAACATTTGCCAAATAATAATTAGTATCGGCCGTATCAGACAATAGTACAAACTATGATTTATACTCATCCTCAACTCTTGGCATTAGGGATATATGAATTAATACTCAAGCAGATATCTAGAATTGAAAAAAAAATTCTAATAGCACCAACCTTCGCAAGAAGGTTCTAAACCGCCACCAGTCTCGAATGTTACAAACAAGAAAGTCACAAACCCATAAAGAAAGTCACAAATCCAAACAATGTATATCAATGTATAAATGCCAATTCTTTTATGGCATGTAATTGACATTATCCAACATAATGTAGCCATTTTGGGATTAGTTTTCTAAAAAATAATTTTCTTCATATATACTTGTCACTTAAGCAAACTGATGAGAAAAAAATGATAGGAAATTAAACATACACATAAAAACTTGCACACTTGAAGCACAAAAGCACATTCAAAGCATAGGATCAAAAACAATAAAGATCAAAATATAGGGGAATGACCGAAATGAGAGAGAAGGGTACCCAGGTAGGTCGCTGGTGGCAGGTTGTCTGCTTGACATCCAAAGAATAAGAGAGGATAGAACCCTAAAATCAGAGAAACAAGAGATCAAAGAGAGATAAAAAGAATCAAAACCCTAAAGAAACTAAAATCAAAGAAGACTCAAAAGCCTAACCAAACGGGCGCATATTCACTCTCCAGAAAGCGGGGGCGGGTGCTGCAATTCTACTCGATCGAGAGAGAGAGAGAGGAGAGAGAGAGGAGAGAGAAGAGAGGGGAGAGGGAGAATCTAGGGGGAATGACCAATTAAGGGAAGGAATTTGGGGGTGAAAGTAAGAAGAAAAAGGGGGAAAGAAGAAAATGAGAGAGGGAAAGAAATTTTTTAATCCCTGGTTGGGAGGGAGAGTGAGAAGAGAGAGGGGAATTCCTTCTTTTCACTTTGTAACACTCTGTCCCGTCGCTTGTAATTCATGTTATTCTTTTTTTAGTTTGTAACATTCTTTGTTACGGTTCTAGTTGTCACAACAATTATAAAATAAAAAATGATCTGATTGGTATTTTAGTAACGGTTTATAATTATTGTAACATTTATCACTGTTACGATTGTAAGCCCCTAAATTTCAAAATCATATTTTAATAATATTAAATAGCTTTTATATATTTAAAATGAATTAATATAATTATTAGGAATTTTTTTAGAATTTTTAATAATTTTTTAATAATTTTTAAGTCAAAATATATCATATAGTAATTATTTCAATTGTTTTAATATGACTTTGTAATAGTTATAATAGTTATTATATCAATTTGCAAATTAGTGAATTGTTTTAGTTGTGATCTGCAAATAATAATTTGCAACTGTTAGGCTTAGGAGTATTTTTGCAAAACCCCAAAATTGGGGGACTTTTCTGTAAAACCTTCATCACCTGCCCGTGACGACTGGCCAGCTGCCCCGACGACCGGCGACCGCTTTCTCCACCTTTTTCGGCCGACCTAGCCCATTTCGACAGACCTACCCCCTCTATAAGTACTCCCCGACCCCGAAACCCTAACCTTAGACTAATTTTCGACCACCCCAGACCCTTCTTCCCTGATGAGAACACAAACCCTAACCCTAACCCCGGCGACCCACAGCGCCACCTCCGCAGCCGATGTCGACGCTTGCGACCACCACCACTCCGCGTCTCATCGAGACGAGTGCATCGCCACCCAAGCGCCATGCCGACGATGCCTCCTCCGCCCTGTCGCCGCACCAACAGCCCTTCGACTTGGATACGTACGTGTCAGTTCTGTTTTCGTGTCGAATCTATGTCCCAATCTCACTTATGTGACTCGCCAGTACACGAGCAACACGATGGTAAGTCAGGACACGGCTGACTTGGGTCGTACGTGTCATGCATGGTCAGGACACTTGGACTCAGCCGTTCTTCATATCCCTAACAGTCAGGACATGAAGTTTGGGCTATCGGGTTTAGACCCATTAACCTAAAAACCTAATAACTAAAACCCTAACCCATTCCCTAACACATGACTTGGGCTGACCCCTGGCCAGCCCGAGCGCGCTGAGACCCGACCCCTTTGCCTGACCCGAGTTCGAGCCCCTCTTCTTTCTTTTTGGTTTTGTTTTGGTTTTGTTTTTTTTTTTTTTATTATATTTATATATGTATATATATTTTTTTTATTTATATATGTATATATGTATATATGTATTTATATATTATATGTATATATGTATATGTATTTAGTAGTATATATATTATTATATACACTTCTACAATATATATATATATATATATATATATAATATATAGATATATATATATATA